>CAUEHQ010000887.1:0-32961 GCA_958510825.1 Brachypterus glaber | reverse complement strand
GTGGATGAATACTTTGTATATCTTATCAATACGTCTTTTCTGTTACGAGTTGGATAATTATGACTTTCATATTTAAATTTAATAAAGCTGTTTAAATAACTGGGTAGTTGGTATGTATTAGTTTGTAAATAAATATCATAGTTTTATAAAATAAAAAATTGTTAACTGAAAACCACTGTAACGTATTAAGCATTAAATGAATAGGTGTATATTTATTAACTTTTAACACTATACGCATACATCTATTTTGAAGTTTTTGTAATTGTGCTTTTTTGTTTAAATCTAAAAAGTACAAAACACTGAGCAATATTCAAAATGTGGCTTTATAATTGAATTATATACAGTTATTTTTGTTTCCAAACTTAAATTTGCAGCAGATCTCGAGAAAAAATATATTTTTTTTAATAATGTTGTTATACATGTACTCAAAATGGCTATTGAATGAAAGTGTATTATCCAGCATAAACCCTAATATTTAAATTCTGTAACGATATCTAACATCTGGTTGTCAATAACTAGGTTTATAGTATTAATGTTTATTTGAGAGTACTTAAATTTACTTGTTAGTATCATAGCTTTGGTTTTTTTAGCGTTTAGTTTTTAGTTTATTTTAAATTAAAGTATTCAGAACGGATTCTAAAATTTGATTCATTCTTGTTACTAATCTAACAAATTTTTTCCACTTATTGCAAGCAAAGTATCATCTGCAAATAAATTTATAAAATCGCAGTCAATAAAGAAAAATATATCATTTAAATAAATAATAAACAAAAGTGGCCCTAGGATACTTCCCTGTGGCACCCCAAAAATCATTTAACAATGCAGCAGATATTATTTCTTCAATGACCACTTTCTGTTTACGATTCTTTAGATAACACCGTAACCACTTTAATACTTTTCCAGTCACACCATAACTTTTAAGTTTTTTTAACAATATTTTACGGTCAATTGTCTCAAACGCTCTTTTGAGATCTAAGAATATTATTATGACATATTCACCTTTATCTAAGCATTCTTTGAACTTCGCCAAACAAAGCTGTATTGATGTCTCACAGGAATGTTTACGTCTGAAGCCTGACTGATTACCTATAAAAATTTGATTTTTTTCAAAGTGGTCAAGCAATTGTTGATAAACTGTTAATTCTAGTAGTTTTTCCAGAGAGGGTAAGGTGTTAACTGGTCTGAATCTTCAGCTTTAGAAGTATTAGGAACTTTTGGTATTGGATGGACAAGACTTGTTTTAAGTTTATCTGGAACTGAACCAGTGTCCAGTGAAGTATTTATAAAATGCAGAAAAACATGACCAATAGAACCTATAACACTTTTTAATACCTTAGAATTTAAAATGTCATTTTTATTAAACTTATTATCCAGTGAGTTTACTAGTTTAACCAAGTCAGTTAATTCTAAAAGATTAAAATTTGAGAATTCTGGATATAAGTTATGATTCTCATTTGACCATTCTTCATTACAAACAATGGACTCTACTATTTCATTTATACTATTTATAAAATAAGAATTAAATTGTTTGGCTATTTGTAATTTATCATGTAACAACTTTTTTTGACCCTCAATTTGAAATTGCACACAATTTATAGAATAATTTTCTGTTTTATTTACCAAAGACTTTAAGGTTTTCCACATTTCTTTAGAATTTTTCTTGTTAAGATCAATTTTTTTATAAAAATATTGCTTTTTTTTAGATTTTAAGATATTGACCACACTATTTCTATACGTTTTATAATTTACCCAGTGAATAGCTTTAATTTCTTCGTTAGCAATTTTAAAAAGTTTATATTCATTATCTCTCTTCTTAATCAAATTAAAAACTTTATTATCAAACAAAGGTAAATTAGATTTTTTTTATAAAAGTTTGAGCTGGTGCTATATTATTGATAACATTACGACAATTTTCTAATAAATTTTCAAAGAATATATTCATATCAGTACAATTTAAGGACCAATCACATGAAATTTAATTCATATTTATATCAGTTAAATTTTTAGGACTGAGATCTCTAAAAGACTTTTTAATTATATTTAGATTTTCATCCTTTCTAACAAAGGTAACAGAAATAGTTGCATGGTCAGTAATTTTAGGACTACAATGAACGGCTGAATTAATGTACTCTGAATTAGTTAAAACAAGATCAATTAACGTCGAACTTACATTTGTGTAGCGAGTGGGTTCATTTATAATTTGTTTAATTCCATATAAATTAATAAGCTGCTTTAATTTTTTGCTATAAAAACTATCTACAAGATAATCCAGGTTAAAATCACCAACAAGAATAGAATAATTTGAATTATTACAAAACATGCTATCAAAAATTGAATCTAGATCATCAATAAATTGTGAATCAGATGAACCAGGCGAATGATAAAGACAACCAATAATCCATTTTTTATTTGAGGCGTTTATGTTTATTATTCTACACCAGTAATTACCCTCCAAGTGGAAAGTTTTAAAATATGTAAATTTGATGGCGGCTTTTTGAATCGCATCTTATAAGGTTGTAGTTATCAATTTCTAGTTCCCAGTTATAAATGTCACTAGTTTGTCTGGTCTCGCTTAACAAAACCAACTTCGGATTATAACAAAAAATGCTCGAAGTTAATTGATCTTTATTGTACAACAGACTTTGAATATTTAAATATATTAAATCAATGTTAAATTGTATATTAGGTTTACAAATTAGTTTTTTTCTCTTTTAGTAACAATAGTAGGTTTATTGTTAATATACTTTATCATTTTTGTGTTATCGCCCTGAGCTATCATAATATTAAGTTTTTCTTTAACATGTTTGAAATAATCCCTTTCCATCTTTGTTTGATCACTAAAAATTTTCACGCTGGGAATTTTTATTTTTGATTTATTTTTTAGAACATTTATTGCATCTTCAGGAGAGCCTAAAACAACTTTTATTGGTCTATTTTTACCTGCACAATATTTTCCTAATCTAAATGTTTTAATCCTTTCCTTTTTCACATCAATGTCCTCTAGGATGTCCTTAATAATTGCAACATCTTCATTGATTCTTTGCTGTTTACCGTCACTTGCAGACTCTTTAATATTTAGTACAACCACATTTGAGGCTATTTTTTGACGATCAAACATTTCATTGATGATTACTTCTTGATCAGGGAAAGCAAAATTGGTATTTACATCCGTAGGCAATTTTTCTCTCAAATTATCAACATCTTTTTTAAGATCATCAATTTTCTTAATTAGATCCGGTACTAACATGAATCCTTTTTGGCATTCATCACAGTAAAAGCAAAGCTTTCTTTTCTTAAATGACAAACATCTAATTTCGGATGCTGTTAGTTCAGAGCAACTATCACAAATATATCGTTTACAGCTATCGCACGTAAATATAGTTAATGTATTACCATCAAGAGATTTTTCTGTTTTGCACATAAAACAGGTTTTATGTAGTGCCATTTTTTAAACTAGATATTAAGAATATTAATTCAGCTTGGCAACACTGCTTGTATTTAAACGTTTATCAACACAGTTTTTTTGCTTCACTCCTTATCACCACTGTTTTATTTAATTTACTAAAACAATTTATAGTTTATAGTCTATGGCACTTTAATATTTGTTAAAACTTTTAAACTAATTGTAAATTCCGATTAACGACACTTTTGCGCACATATTGATATAAAATTTTACTTTGTTTATGAATATTTAACCACTAAAATACTCGCGTATTCAGACAGTCGCATCGCATCGTATCATTGTTACATTGTTAAAGTGGGGGTTGTGAGGCATGGTACTGCCTTTCAAATCACTGCGACCAATGAGATCTATTGTGAATCCCCTTTGCAATTTAGTCCACATCAAACTTTAGGCTTCCAAAGAAGCCTAAGAGTTTTTTGGGGGCTACTTGGGATATATCTGCAGGTCTTGGGTATACCTGTTCTAGATATTGTAGCCTTTTGCGAGCAATAGCTTCCCAGAAGCACATAATGTGGAATATTGCCCACACTTATCATTTAATTATGTTTAGATATGTATTGCTGAAATTTATTGTATTATCGTTAATCTTAATATGAACCATTTCTAATATATTTCTCTTTAATTTAAGTGATGGTTGCTTAACGCTGTATGGTTGTAAATAATATATTTGCAACTGGATTTATGTTGAGATACTCTTGTTTTAATCCAAGACCCCGCTTGTCCAATATAAATATTACGGCAGTTTAAAATTTTTGATATTGTAAAGCTTAATTCAGGTATATAAGGAATAACAAAAAACTTTAAATTGGTTTCATTTTGAATAATACTATTATTCAAACTATGATTATTAAAAAGAATTGAATTCAATAATTTTTCTGGATAGTTGTTTTTAAACAAGATATTTTTAATTTTGTTTAATTTTTTTTCAATGAAATTGAGGATCGCTTAATTTTGTTTCTCTATTTTTTAACATTTTTATAGTATTTGTTTTATAAGAACAAAAAGATTTTTGGTACCAGTTAATAATAATGGAACCGTCATTTTGTTTTATTAGGGTAGGGTCTAAATAACTAATTTTATTATCTACTTCTTTTTCAAAAGTGAATTTTAATTTAGGGTGAAAAGAGGTAAATAAACTTAAAATAAAATCTAGAAGGTCAAACGGAATAGTGGTGATAATATCATAAACTAAAATCTTTAAGAAAATAAGAATAAAAGGAAATCGAGTTATTAATTCTTTTAGTAAAAGATTCATAACCATTGCCGCAAAAATTGGTGAAGCCGGATTACCCATTGCGGTCCCACATTCTTGTTTAAAAATTTCTCTATTAAATGAAAAATACCCATTGTCAAAACAAAATTCTACTAGTTCGATAAATTTATTTTTAGGTATATCAGTAAAATTTTCTAAAATGGACCATTTTTCATTAATTACTCTAATTACTAAATCTTTAGGAATGTTTGTGAACATAGAAGAAACATCTAATGATATTAAAATAAAATTTATTAGGATTTTGATAGATTTTATAAATTCCGCAAACTCGAAAGAATCTTTTAAATGATATTTAAATCAAATTGTTTAAAATACCAGTGATTAATTTTGATAAATTATAAGTAGGAGAATTAATGGAAGACACAGCAAGTCTTAATTTTAATGGACCATCTTTATGGATCTTAGGAAGACCATAAATCTTAGGGGAGACCGAATTATGAATAGAAAGTATTTTAGAAATGTTCTCATCAATATATGCTTTGTTTAAAAGAAATGTAATTAATTTATTGTTTTTAGTTTGTAGTGTAGATGTTGGGTCATTAGGTATTTTTTTGCAAGTGTTCGGATCATTTAACAAATTTCCCATTTTTTCTCTGTAATCTTCTTTTTCCATTATAACTGTGACATTACCTTTGTCCGACTTAGTAACAAAAATATCCTTATTTTTCTTTAAAAATATTTTACATTCCTTGAATTTACCCATAATCAATGACGTATCTTTCTTGTTTTTAGTTTTTAATTAATGGTAGTTTCATTCTCTTATTCCTTAGTTCTTTTTTGATTTTGTATAATATATTCGCAATCAGTAAGTCTTCTATAAAATTATTTATATCTTCAAGGATGTTTTTATTTGATAAATTAACAATCCAATTTGGCTGACCAATGGGAATTTGTTCTTCTTGATGTTTAATGTTGTTTAATTTAGACCATTTTCAAAACTTTCAACTAAATTCGGAGGTAAGTAAAAATAAGCTTGATTTTTAAAATACTCAACATATTCTAGAATTTTATTTATCGTACAAACAGTTATTATTATTTCGTCGTTTAAAAGGATGCTATGATATTTAGATTCATGTCTCTGTAGTATCATGTGTCAAATAAATATGACAAACTTGACATATAATTATTTAAAGTCAACATAAATGTCATCTAACTGACACTGACATGATGTCAATGTCGCAATATTAAATTATATATGTATATGGTGTGTATGGAGTTCCACAAGAAAGTACTTGGTCCTTTGCTCTTTATTATATACAATAACGAACTTCCAGAAGTATCAGAAAACGAAACTGTTCTATTTGCAGATGATACAACCCTTGTAGTAAGAAAAAAGAATACCCACTCACTACAAAATGATGTTTTAAAAGTTTTATCACAGTTGGAATCTTGGTTTACAGATCACAGTATGAAACAAAATGCCGAAAAAACAAAAATAGTTAAATTTTCATGTAGAGAAGACTAAACTCAATATTTCAACAAACGGCAATATGCTTACGTCTTCAGAATCAATTTTCAATCAATTTTTGGGAGTTCTAGTTGATAGCCATTTAAATTGGAAAGTTGATGAAATATCCAAGAAAATAAGTGTTTTTACCTATGCTTTAAAAATACTTTCAAATACTGTGGATAGATAGATAGATGCCTAACATCTTACTATGCTTATGTGTTTTCAAGACTTAGATATGGAGTAATTTTCTGAGAAAACTCTTGTGATGTGAACAGATTATTTATACTACAGAAAAAATGCATTGGAATTATCTTTAATCTTAAATATAATAAGACATATAAAAGAACGTTTAGAAACAATGAATTACTTACCTTACCATCTATCTACATACTAGAAGGTTCATTATTTGTCAAAAATTATAGAGAATTTAAAGATCTAGAGTTTAAACACATACAGGGTGTATTTGAAAGAGCGTAGGAAATTTTAACAGGTGATTCTACATGATAAAATATGACAAAAAGTTCCTATAAACATATGTCTAAAAATGCGTCATAAGGGAGCTACGCCCCTTTGAAATTGGCTAAAAAAATCGGTTTTTATTTAATAACTCAGGAACCCTTTGAGATATATTAACGAGGTTTTGCACGTGAATTAATCCTAATAAGGCCCATCTTTGTATGTAATTTTCACGTACTTATTTAAACCAGGGGTGTGCGAAACGGGGGGGCCTTATCAGTTTTTTGTCCCAAACTTTTTTCTGTGTAACTTTTTAGCAATTTTATTTTTAAAATATGATTCCTCAGGTCAAAAACATAAAAAAGGTACTCTTGTTGTAATACTGTAGGATTAACCGTTTTCGAGAAAAGTTCATTTGAAGGTGAAATTTCACGGTTCGAGGACGAAAAATTAAATACTAAAATGTCGAAAACCAAAATTTTAATGATGCAATGTTATTCTACATCAAAAACTAAGAAAAAAAGTTTCCATACATGTAGGTCGAAAAAACGCTTTTAAAGCTACCATAACCCTTTAAAAATGGTGCATATTTAGGAGACCATAGCTTCATTAGGATTGATTTTTGGAAGTACCTGTATATGAGGTTTTTTTCTTAGTTTTTAATGTACATTCGCCCTGAATCATTAAAATTTTGGTTTTCAACTTTTTAGTATTTAATTTTTCGTCCTCAAACCGTGGAATTTCACCTTCAAATTAATTTTTCTCGAAAACGGTTAATCCTAAAGTATTACAACAAGAGTACCTTTTTTATGTATTTTGTCCTGAGGAATCATATTTCAATATTTCAAATAAAATTGCAAAAAAGTTACACAGAAAAAAGTTTGGGACAAAAAACTGATAAGCCCCCCCCCGTTTCGCACACCCCTGGTTGAAATAAGTACATGAAAATAACACATAAAAACGGGCCTTGGTAGGATTAGTTGACGTGCAAAACCTCGTTGATATATCTTAAAGGGTTCCTGAGTTATTAAATAAAAACCGATTTTTTTAGCCACTTTCAAAGGGGCGTAGCTCCCTTATGACGCATTTTTAGACATATGTTTATAGGAACTTTTTGTCATATTTTATGATGTAGAATCATCTGTTAAAATTTCCGACGCTATTTCAAATACACCGTGTATATAACAGTACGAGGAAATGCTACTTTTTAGCTACTAAAAATTTACAATTACTTGCCATTAAATATTCGGGAGCTACCAGTAAAGAACTTTGAATCAGAGTTGAAGAAGATTTTAAAACTAAAAGCATACTATGCAGTTTCGGAGTATTTTGAGGATCCTCATTTTAATCGTCCAGTCTAAACCTATGTTATTTATTTATTTATTATTTTTTAATGTGAAATGTTCTATACCTTTTGGCTTTTAAGAATCAATAAAGTATCTATCTATTTTTATTTTTAATAAGCAATACTATTGTCATTTGACAATAAATGTCAGGTCCATTTTTTAAGTATTTTTGTTAATAAAAATTATTGTAAGGAGCAAAATTATTCTTGGAATTATGGATGGGAAGAGATATAAAGAAGAAGAGAATCTGTTGAAATGGAGGTGAAGCGCGGTAGTAGGGATCTCAAAATGTTATGTGAAAAATATGAAACTTCAACTTTTGAATGTATATTTTTTTTCAAAATTAATGGAGAGCCCCTAGCACAAGCCAAAAGCTTATTTGGGGCTCTCCATGCTTATGTAATATTTTGCAAGAAATAAACTATAACTATAAACTATAACTATCTTACCTTAGGATTTCTAATAAAAAACGATCGTTACATACGATTTGGAAGAGGCTGAAGAAAGGTTTTTACAGGAAATACAATATTTTTTTCCAGTACATCAACTCCCCTTTAACAATTTTTAAAAAACTATAGGTTAAAAATAAATAATCTATAAAAACCTATTCCTAAAAACGATTTTTTATTTAAAAATATATGAACCTAACCTCACTTTTTTTTAAATTTTAAATTAAGTATTTATACATATAATATATGAAAAGCTTCATCAGCAACCTCAAAAACCCCAATATACATATTTTCACGAAAATACAGCCTGTTCCAGAACTCGCGTACCGAAGAGGTGATTCTACATCCAAAAATATGAAAAAAAGTTTCTATAAAGGTTGGTCCGGAAATGAGCCCTAAGGGAGCTACGGCCCTTCGAAGATGACGTATTGAATGGGGAACAAAAAAAAGCACCAATAAAATTTTAATGCTGCGGGGTGATTCTTCATTTAAAACTGAGCAAAAAAGTATTATACACCAAAACACCTAAATTTAATATTAAAGGAGTAATAGCCTTTTAAAAAGTAACGTTTTTGGTGGCACAAAATGTTACTTCCTCTTAATTGCATTTTTTTTTTGATAACGGTTGCTCCTACAGTGTTACACTATATGATATTTTATATGTATTTTTACTCTAGAAATCTATATTTTTTACAACAAATCCAAAAAACATACACATAGAAAAGTTTGGGGCAAAAATGTTTTAAGCCTCATATATTTTGTCCGTCTGGGCACGCCTCTGGATAAATTAAAAAAATAAATTAACATAAACTTATTGCCCTTATTAATACTAGTATACATGCAAAAGCTCGCCGCTCTAGCTTAAACGGTACCCGAGTTATTAATTAAAAACCTTATTTTTATTACAATTTTAAAGGGCCCTAGATCCCTTAGGGCTCATTTCCGGACCAACCTTTATAGGAACTTTTTTTATATTTTTGGATTTAGAATCACCTCTTAAATTTTGGCATGCCAGTTATGGATCACCCTGTATAATCATTTAAAAATAGTTACCCAACCTCCGGGGGTGCAGTTAGCAAATTAATATTATCTGATTTATTTTCAGTTACCACAAAATTTTGTACACCTTTAGGAGGAAATCTTCAAAGATTTTCTCGTAACTTTCAAAGATTTAAACATTTCCTCGTAACCTAAAAAGATTTCCTCCAATTTAAACACCTGAAATCCTGTGCGGTTTACCCCTCGGGTATGCCAGTTTTTAAGAAAGTATTGTAAATATTTAAAATAATTACCCCCGGGGTGTGTAATTAGAAAAAAATATATGTCAGATTTTATTTAGCGACCTCTAATATCCCAAAATGTTAAATATTGAAAACATTTAAAAATATTTACCCCCTTACCCCCGTGGGTGTTGAGTAAGAAGAATTTTATTATCAGATATAGTAGCAGCGACTTCCATAACCCTTTTAAAAAATTTGTGGAAAAGTATTGTATTTTTCCCCATTTTCCCCCCTTGTCCCAGCCCGATGTTTACCAAAAACAGTCCGAAACGAGAACATTTTTAACATATACAGGTATACCTGTATGCCAAATGTCAAGTTTCTAGCTTAAAGAGTTTTTAAGTTATCGTGCTTACCAGATTTCCCGGACAGAACGACCTTTCCACGGACCGACAAATTTTTTCGAGAATAGAAATTCACAATATTTTTAATTTACTGGTGAATTTTTTTGGGAGAAACAATTCACATGGGTACAAAATTCACAAAATTGAAGAATTGGCCCCCTGTTGGGGATTAACCCGTTAATCTTTCACCGACATGTGGCGACAATAGCATTGTTTCATACGATAATTTTTTATTATTAATACCATTAAAGTAAAGATTTAAGTCATCGCCTTCTAAATATAAAATATGCAATAACGATTTTTGTTAATTAACTCGAAAACTATTAATTTTAGAATATTGGTTACATTCAACTTTTTTATATTCTCTGTTTAGTAGTAAAAAGTACTAAAAAAAAGATTCTATTTAAAATTTCAAAGTTATAGTTTTTTCAACAAAACCGGAAGAGTTTAGTAAATTACATAGTTTTTTAAGTAATTATTTAACATAAAACTTTTTGCAAAGAATCATATGCTTACCTCTTCAAATAAAAAAGTAAGAGGGGCATTATCGACAAAAACACATATTGAAGAAATTTATATTACTTTATTAAATAAAGTAGTGTATTTAACTTTTTTTTTAAAATTGTGTCCTTAATAAAATAATATTAAAATATACAGGGTGCCCCATTTAAAAAACCAAAGTTAGGGTTATTTCCGGCGAAACCGGTAGTGTCAGTATTCAGAAAATTACAACAACAGGTATCTCTATCTAAACACCATTTAAAAAAATAACCCTCTCTCATTATCCCTTTTTCTCCCATAGAAATTTTTTGTCTGAGTGGGTTTTTAATGATTTTGGAATTTTTAAAACTATCGTGTAATACTCTTCTACTAGTCGTGAGACTGATAAGACTATAAAAAAGGGATGTGGAAAATTTTAGGTAATTTAACAGCTACACGGGATTGGCCCAAATAAAAATATTATTTAGGGGAAAGAGTGGGAATAGCGACCGCCTAAGGCTCTTTGTGATTTTTAGCTTTATTGTTGTTTTTTTTTTCATATTCTCAAAAAAGATTTAAATTGAAATAAAATTTTTTACAATTAAAAAAAAACTTACAAAGGCCGGCATTACTCGCAGGCTGGGGCATAGGCCAGAATTACCCCCATTCAAAAAAAAAAACAAGAATAAAACAAAAACAAAAAACAAAATACACAAAGATTTCTCCTTAGAAGTTTGAGAATTCTTTGTGCCCATAGGACACAATTTAAGCAGCATATCCATAGCTCAGATTCTTTATCAAACTCATCACACATTAGATATAGTTCGTGATTCATTGCCGTGTCATTTTTAACATCACTTTCATCCGAAGAGTCCTCTGAAGAAATTTTTATTACTTTATTAAATAAGGTAGTGCTTGTATTTAATTTTTTTCCTAAAATTGTGTACTTAATAAAATAATATTAAAATATACAGGGTGTTCCATTTAAAAAACTAAAGTTAGGGTTATTTCCGGCGAAACCGGTAGTGCCAGTATTCAGAAAATTACAACAACAGGTAGATTATACTCTTAGATAAAGCTTAAAGTAGCATATCTCTATCTAAACACTATTTAAAAAAATAACCCTGTATATCCTCTCTCATTATCCCCTTTTTCTCCCCTAGAATTTTTTTGTCTGGGTGGGTTTTTAATGATTTTGGAATTTTTAACACTATCGTGTAATGCTCTTCTACTAGTCGGGAGACTGCTAAGACTATAAAAAAGGGGTATGGAAAATTTTAGGTAATTTAACAGCTACACGGGATTGGTCCAAAAAAAAAATTATTTAGGGGAAAGAGTGGGAATAGCGGCCGCCTAAGGCTCTTTGTGATTTTTAGCTTTATTAGTGTTTTTTTTTTCGTGGAAATGAGTCAAATGAAACTTAAAAGTATGCTGTGAAAAACGATATTCTCAAGAAAGATTTAAATTGAAATACAATTTTTTTACAATTAAAAAAAAACTTACAAAGGCCGGCATTACTCGCAGGCTGGGGCATAGGCCAGAATTACCCCCATTCAAAAAAAAAAAATACACAAAGACTTCTCCTTATGTATCCATTACTTAAAACATTTCGAATATAATGATATCGAATATCAATATGCTTGGTTCTTGCACGAAACATCGTATTTTCTGCTAGGAATTGTGCTCCGATATTATCGTTACATAATATGATGTTGGACAACCCAAGCTCTAGAAGAAATTCTCTTAGGTAAGATGCTTCCTTGACTGCCTTGGTTAACGCCATGTATTCCGCTTCAGTTGATGAAAGTGCAAGTGTGCGCTGCTTTCTGGCTTCCCATGTTACTGCAGCACCGCACAAGATAAAAGTATATCCAGTATATGACCGTCTGTCTACCATGCAATTGCCCCAGTCCGCGTTTACATATCCTGTAATACCTTTTTGATACTTCATTTCCATGTCTATTGTTCCTTTTAAATAACGATTCAAAATATCTCTTATATAACCTTTTTGGGATATACTTATTTCGTTTTTCTTTTCGATATTTCAATGCCTAGACAATATTGTGCTTCCCCTAGGTCTTTAACATCAAAAACTTCTTTTAATTTTGATATGATGTATTCTAGATTTGAACAGCTTCTATATGCTATTAGTATATCATCTACATATACTAGAACTATTAAGGTTTCTCCCCCTCGTTGCATAAAGTATACACATGGATCAGCATTCATTGGTTGTAGGACGATTGTTGCTGCGCTTTAAGACAATAATTTAGTTTATACCCTGTATATATAGTTAAAATAGTGTTCGTATTGTTGTAAGGTGATATATGGAAATAATTGTTGACACTTGACGAATAAAAGTCAATATAAAGTTAAAAATCTACTTTTATTGATAAAATAACCCAAAGACTAGGCAAACAACCAAACCAGAAGACGTGGCAAGAACATAGTGGTCCTTCGAGCTAAAAGAAACCAACCCTGTGGAGATGTCCAAGGCAAAATCTGTTCCAACATTTTCTGTCAGAAGAAGTGAGAGAATAAAAAATAGAAATACTTTAAATCCCGTGGAAGAAACAACAAACTCCCCGAAAGTGGAAAACGACAAATTACCTACAGGTTTTGAAGAAACCCAATCACAAACTTCTTCTAACAAGGCACAAAAGGATGTTTCAAAAGATTCTCAGCAGGCTAAAAGTTACTCCAAAAAGTCAAAAAGTAGTACATTAAATAGAAAAAGATTAGATTTAGAGACGAAGAAAATAATAGTAGAAACAGAATTAAAAAAAAATGGAGTTAGAAAAACGAGAAAGAGAAAGAAATGTACAAATGGAAAAAAGAAGAATGGATCTAGAAAATAAAATTCTTCTAAAAGAAATCCAACTAAAAAAAGCAGAACTAGAAAGTAATAGTAGTTGTGATGATGGAGGTACAGTGATATCCAGTAAAAGTTCATTTGTTCAAAATTGGATAAACAACATACCGGCAGAGACTGAGGAAATCTCCAATAAAAAAGAAGAGGCATTGGATTTAAACAAAATTTTGATCAGGCAATCCATAAATAAAGAACTACCGGTATTTTCAGGCGATCCAAGTGAATGGATGAATTTTATAATTCAATTTCGAGAAACCACAAAGGCATGCGGGTTTTCCAATGTAGAAAATATAATGAGACTTCAAAAATGTTTGAGAGGTAACGCCAGGGATGCAGTTCTTGCTCTACTGACTACTGACAAAGACCAGAAATTGTTGTACGGAATTTAATAGAGTCGGTAAGAAAATTAGATTATATTAAAGAAGAAAAATTAGAGACAGTTATGGATTTTGCAACAAAAATTCAAAATCTTACAGTAACCATTGAAAGTCTAAAATGTCCTGAATATTTGTCCAATCCGCAACTTCTAAAAAATCTTAAAATGGATTGGGGCAAAAATGTGTCCGCTTCATATAAAAAAGGAAAGTTAACAATATTAGATTTTTTAATTTGGATTCAACAAATAAGTGAGGCTGTTCCCTTTGTTACATATCGTCTTTTAAATTTCAGGACGTCGTATCTCAAAAAAGACAACTTTACAGGAATGAGAAATAACTTTTTTTCGCATTATTCATAGGTTGAAAATGTTCTTTTTTAATATAAACAATACATTTTTAATGATTAACTTACCTTAAGTCATTTTATTGTGAATAAAATAAATAAATACAAATAAAAACCTAATGTTTATAGATACGACATTTTGATGCTCAAAATTAATAATTTTTTTTTAAGATACGAGCTTTGAAACATTATTAGCGGAACGCACCTTATGCATCGCATGCGCAGTGTTATTCAAACTGTCATTTTGCCAAGGTTGATTCAAACACCGATCAGCTGATCGGTGGATTCATAGAACAAGATATATATGCAAAAGGTGCGTTCCAAGTCAGTTAACTAGATTTAAGAGATACGAGGTTTTAAAATTTATTAATCTGTAATCATCTAAGATACGACGTTACTATTTTGCTTATATTTTTGTTATTTAAAAAAAATAGCAGGTGAAACTTATTTTTTAGATGTAAATTAATAATATAAAGCGTTTAAATCCAAAATCTCAAAATCTAAAAAAATTGAGATACGACGTCCTAAAATTTACAAGACGATATGCTGAAACAGAACCAGAAAAGAAGAAAAAATACGTTTGTTCAGCAATAACTGAAGTAGTTTTTAAATGTAAATTTTACAAAAAAGATGGTCATAAGGTTGAAAAGTGTCCGAGTTTCAAGAAGTTAGATGTAGATAAGAGATGGGACTGGGTACGTGAAAACAAAATGTGTTTTTCTTGTTTAGGAACAGCACACCAAACCATGTTTTGTCGAAACAAAAAGATTTGTGGTATAAATGATTGTACTCGAAAACATAACTTGTTGTTGCACAAAGTTAATAATCCAGAACCTGTCAATCACCATTTTAAAGACGATGGTAAAGAAGTTTTATTAAGGATTGCTCCGGTGGTTATATATGGACCTAAAGGTAAAATTAATAATTTAGCTTTGTTTGATGAAGGATCAACGGATACAAGGATAGATGCAGCTTTAGCTGACGAATTGGGAGCGCAAGGGTATGTTAAACCATTAGAACTTCGTTGGACTAATGCGATGACATCTGAAGAAACAACGCCCAGAATGATTTCTTTAAAAATAAAAGGAAAAGACGAGGAAGATTCATTTATCTTGAATAATGTAAGAACAGTTACAAATTTAGCTCTACCAGTCCAATCAGTAAATAGGAAAAATCTAATTAAAAAATGCCTTACCTTTCTAAAGTAGATGTTCCACCTCTGGTGAATGCACAACCGAAAATTTTGATTGGACAGGACAATATCGACCTTATTATAGCCAGAGAAGTAATTGAAGGAGGAAAAAATGCACCTGTTCTTTCAAGATCCAAATTGGGTTGGGTAATCCATGGAAATATGAAAAAAACTTACAGTGGAAGTTTAGATGTGGAGTTCTCTTATTTCGTAAATCAAGATGAAAATTTACAAGAATTAGTAAGAAATTCCTTTAAAATTGATTGTTTGGGAGTTCAATTAATACATTTTAATCCCAGAGAGGAACGTGGGATAAAACTTTTGGAAGAAACTACTAAGAAAATTGACAGTAACAAGTGGAAAACAGGCTTATTATGGAAAGATAACATTCTAAATTTACCAAATAGTAAATTTAATGCTCTAAGTAGATTAAAATCTATTGAAAATAAAATGGACTAAATCCCGGTAAAGAATATGAGAACAAAATAAACGAATATTTGAATAAGGGCTATGCAAGAAAACTAACAAGTGAAGAAATAAAAATAAAAAATGACAAAATTTGGTATTTGCCGCATTTTGCAGTAACAAACCCCAATAAACCGGGAAGAATAAGGCTAGTTTTTGATGCAGCGGCAAAAACAAATGACGTAAGTTTAAACGATGGGCCCGGATTTGCTTAATTCTTTACTTGGAGTGATGTATAAATTTAGGCAAAGAAATGGTGCCTTAGCTGCCGACATTCAAGAAATGTTCCATCAAATTAATATAAGGAAAGAGGACAGATTCGCACAACGATTTTTATGGAGGGGAAATGATAGAACTAACTATCCAGAAGAATATGAAATGGTGGCCATGATATTTGGTGCTGCTTCATCCCCAGCTTCAGCACAATTTGTAATGAGGAAAAATGCTAAAGAACAAGAAAATATTTATACAAAGGCAAAAGAAGCAGTTTTTGAACGCCATTACGTGGATGATTATCTAGACAGCGTTGATACAATTGAGGAAGGAAAGAAAATGGCTTCTGCTGTTATTAAGATACACCAGAGAGGAGGATTTAATATTAGAAACTGGAGCAGTAATTCCAAAGAAGTTTTACGAGACATTCCTGCTGAATTAAGATCTACACATACAAAAAATATGGATTTGGAGAAAGATCTACCAGTAGAGCGATGATTTGGAATCTAAATATTGAAGAATTTTTATTTTCTATAAAATGGAGCGATTCCGAACTAAATTGTATAATAGAAAATCCAGTGACAAAACGTGAAGTTCTAAGAATAGTTATGACAATTTTTGACCCCCTTGGATTTTTAAGTCATTTTACAATTAAGGCCAGAATTTTATTGCAAAGTATTTGGAAATTCAAAATAGGATGGGATGATGAATTAAAAAATTATTTAAATGAGAAATGGAAGAAATGGGTTAGAGAAATTCATAAAATAAAATGTTTAAAAATACCACGTTGTTATGTACCCAATATATTTGAAGCAGAAGATGTTCAACTTCACACGTTTTGTGATTCAAGTGCTCAAGCATACGCAGCTGTAGCCTACCTTCGAGTGAGAAAAGCTTCATCTATTAATACTTGTATGGTAATGTCAAAATTAAGAGTGGCTCCGCTACAGCCAACGTCAATACCCCGATTAGAGTTACAAGCTGCGCTGCTTGGTAGTCGTTTGGCAGTAACAATTAAAGAAAATCACAACATACTTATTAATAAGCAATACTTTTGGACCGATTCTAAAACAGTAATTAGCTGGATAAGAGCCGATGCAAATATATTTAAACCTTTTGTGGCACATCGTGTTGCTGAAATTACAGAACTGACTGAGGCTACACAATGGAATTGGATTTCAACTTTGGAAAATGTTGCTGATTTAGCTACTAGAGACAATAAAAATTGTGAATGGGATCCAAAGAGTCGTTGGTTTATTGGACCTCAGTTTTTACAACTAGACGAGAAAGATTGGCCAATAAATTCGAAATAAAAAAGAATTTTGTTGGAATCGTTACAACAAATACAATAAATCTTAAAGAATCCATCCCAGATATACAAAGATTTTCATCGTGGTTGAGACTCGTTCGTGCGACTGCTTGGATATTAAGATTTATAGATAAAACTTAAAATATTTCTGAAAACAATGGAGAACTTTTACCAGCGGAAATTGAAAATGCTAAGTTAATTTGGATAAAACATGTTCAAACTGAAAGTTTTGTAGAAGAAATTGGAAATTTGAAAAACAATGTGGCAGTAGACCGATCAAGCAGACTTTTTAAATTATCGCCGATTTTAGACAAAAATGAAATTTTAAAAGTAAAAACTAGACTTATTTATTCTACTGATTTGGATGAAGACACGAAATTTCCTATAATTCTTGACCCAAAACACTATTTTACAAAATTACTGATTATGTATTATCATTTTAAAGCCGGATACCATGGACAGGAGTTAGTAGTGAATGAACTTCGTCAAAAATATTGGATCCTAAATATTAGAACTGCTGTAAGAAGTGCATGGAATCGATGTCAATTGTGTAAAAATCGTAGAGTTATACCTGAAGTTCCTGAGATGGCTCCTTTACCAACCGCAAGATTACATTCATATGTAAAGCCGTATTCCTTTGTGGCAATGGATTATTTCGGACCTATGTATGTAACTGTTTTAAGAAGAAAAGAAAAAAGGTACGGAGTTCTCTTCACGTGTATGAGTACTAGAGCGGTTCATTTAGAGATAGCACATACACTTAATACAGATTCGGCAGTTATGGCTATCAGACAAATGATTGGACGTAGAGGATATCTACTCAAACTTTACTCAGATAACGGAACAAATCTACGGAGTGCAGAAAAAGAATTGAGAGAAGCATTAAAGGATTTTGATCAAGATAAGATTACTACCGCTTTGACGACTAAAAATATAGAATGGCATTTTAATCCTCCCTCTACTCCTCATATGGGTGGTACTTGGGAGAGATTAGTAAGATCAGTAAAAATAGCACTAAAAGCAATACTCAATGAAAGGGCACCTAGAGACGAAGTATTGCAGACTTTATTTATTGAAGCTGAACATATGGTAAATAGTCGGCCATTACTACATGTATCATTAGATCATGCCGATAGTAAGGCATTGTCATTTCCTATTGGGTTCTTCTAGTGGAGTTTGGACTAGGAAACAATGGAAGATATCTCAAATATTGGCAGATCACTTTTGGAAAAGATGGCTCAAGGAGTTTTTACCAGTTTTAAGCAAACGTACAAAATGGTTTAAGAATATACACAAAAATATCAAAATTGGAGACGTAGTTATTATATTATTGATTCAGATTTCTGTCGAAATACTTGATTAAAAGGACGTGTTATAAAAGTTTATCCTGGTACGGATGGAAACATTAGAGTTGTTGATGTTAAAACAATAATGGGAACATAGAGGAGACCAGTTTCAAAGTTATGTATTCTAGATGTTGACAACGCACCCGCAGAAACTTAATATGAGTAATGAAAGTTATTTCAATACTGGGAGGGAGTGTTGCTGCGCTTTAAGACAATAATTTAGTTTATACCCTGTATATATAGTTAAAATAGTGTTCGTATTGTTGTAAGGTGATATATGGAAATAATTGTTGACACTTGACGAATAAAAGTCAATATAAAGTTAAAAATCTACTTTTATTGATAAAATAACCCAAAGACTAGGCAAACAACCAAACCAGAAGACGTGGCAAGAACACCGATACTCAAAAGATCTTGAATCGCTTATGCCACTGATGACCTGCTTGTTTCAATCCATAAAGAGATTTCTGCAACGAACATACCTTGTTTCCTCCTTGAAGATACTTTATCATTTTTTTTGCATGTATTCCAAGCTTGTCTTGATTGTCTTTTCTTGAAATGATTCTCTTTTCTTGAAATGATTCTCTCTAGGTTTGGACTTTTTCTAATAGTTTTGGTACCTCCATAAATATTTTCTCGTTAAGTTTTCCATTTAGGTAGGCTGATGTAATGTCTAATTGATGAACTTTTAAACCTTCTTGAACGGCAAGTGCTAAGAGTAATCGAACTGAGCTTAGTCGAGCTACTGGGGCAAAGGTACAGTTAAAGTCAATTCCTGGGCGTTGTGTGAATCCCTGTGCGACGACTCGTGTCTTTCTTCTTTCGATTGTTCCATTAGGGTTGTATTTGTTTTGAAGAATTGTTCTGCATCCTATTACGTTTCGGTCTTTCGGTCTTTCCACGATCTTCCATGTATTATGTATTAAGAGAGATTCTGTTTCTGCCATGATCGCGTCTTTCCAAGATTCCGAATCATTTCCGTTGTGGTGAAATATTCCTCTCGGGGTTGAAAAGGGTTCTTTTGGTGAGAATTAATACTTGGATGGGTTTTATTCAGAGTTCTTTTATTTTTCAGTTCTGTTAAAAATGCACAAATTAGAAATATGAACACACATTGTTATTAAAGTATTGCATATTTTTTTATAAAATGTATAACAAAAAAATATATAAAAAGATATTATTAAGCGTGGCCCTAACCATGAAAATCACAGGTTTATTTCCAATTTAGAAAACCTTTAATCATGCTACTGTAAATTAAGGACAGTTGTTCAATATTTATTTAATTTAAAGTTTTTAAAGGTAACCTACCTGTTAAAAATGCACCAGATCACTTAACAAATTAAAATGGTATGTTAATAAAATCACAAGGACGCAGTTTTAGTCTGAAAGCTTAAAAGATACTGACTTTATAATCGACAAATAAAATTCGATAAGAAATGGTTTGTGTTTTTTTTATACACCGTACTTTTACTCGCTTATTTGGCGAAGGTGCAGACCTGAATTAAAATGATGTGTCTTACCGTTAATAGCTGATTTCCAAGTAACTTCTGTAACTATATTTACATAGTCTTCGTCTTGAACCCTTTCTATTTCGTGTTCTACATTTGATTCTGCTTGTTCTCTTTGGGCTTCGATTTTCTGATTTATTGTTTCATCATTTTGTTCTGTCTCTTGTTCTTCAGGTCTTGCCAAGCTGTATTGTTTTCTTGGACGTCCTTTATTTCCAGTCCTTACAATACTTGGCCTTCCTCGACCTCTTCTTTGATGTTCTTTCTCTGGTATTATAATTTCTCTTTCTTCTTCTGCTATATTGTAATCTTCCGGATTCAAAATGTTGTCTTCTTGCAAGAGAGGTCTTGCTTGGTCAAGTTCTAAATTTTCAATAATATTTGGACCAATTTCGACCATTTCAGAAGTAGTGTCTTTCATCAGAATAGTATTTGATTTTTCCAAATCTTTTAGGATGAAAAAATTTTTAAAATTTTCTTGTGTTTCAATTTAATTTACGAATCTGGCTACTACAACTTTCTGTTCGTTTGGTAACCAGATGCTGTTCTTACCTCTAGGTGAAAATTTACCTTTTCCAGGATCTTTGTCAAGGATAAAAGCTTTTTCTCCAAAGATTCTTAGGTGATTTACATCTGGGGGTTTTTCATACCATTTTTCATAAGGTGTTTCTCCCTCAAGTATTTTTGTAGGGCACCTGTTTCTTACATAGTTCGCTGTAGCTATTGCTTCTGCCCAGAATGATGGAGGAAGACCTGATTGTATTAGCATACATCCTGCGATTTCCACAAGACTTCGATTCTTCCTTTCCGAGACACCATTTTGCTGGGGTGTTCATGGAACTGTAAGGCGACGTAGGATGCCATTGTTCTTTAGGAATTTGTCGAATTCTGCGTTTACATATTCTCCACCACCATCTGTCTGCAAATACTTGATTTTTCGACCATCTATCAGATTTTTTTGAAAAGATTCATGTCGATAGATCTCTCCAAAAATATGCATATAATACCCTCAGATTAATATTTTCAAAAATATGAGCGAAATAAAAAAAATAATTTTTTTTTGCAGCGGTCGCGAAAAAAAATCATGATTGATTATTATACATATAATTTAACTTAATATTTAACAATTTAATAATAAATATTCAACTTCGTTTAAAGTTAAAAAATATTTATTTTCTGTTTTTATGAATTTCGTTACCATTAAAAAAAAGGACGATAAAAGATTTCAAAAAACAGTTTTTTGTATACTAATAGAACTATACAATGAGGAAACGTCAAAAAATTTGAGAGAAATTCACTTTAGGGTGGGGGATAATTCTGCCGGGGTGTGTGGCGGGATTGAGGATTCATTTCCCCATGTCATTCCAGTTACGATATCATTTTTCTTCATTTGAAAAAGGTCTGCTTGGTTTAAATGTCCTAACCGTTCATGCCATATTATTGCCTGTGTTTTTGGAAATTCATTCGCAACTATACAAGCCTTTTCTTCCGTTCCTTCTCTGATATAATACAGATTTCCTATTCTGTCAGCAATTATCTTCACATTTCCGTTTTGATCCTGTACGATAGCCATGTTTTTCTTAAATGTAGCTTCGTAATTACAGTCAGTTATTTTTGCAGCAGACATTAAATTAGTTCTGTGTTTTAAAAAATCGACAAGTATGTATAATATCTATCGACATGATTTTTTTCAGACAAATCTAAAAAATGGCCAAAATGCAATATTTTGTGAAAAAGACCAAATCTTCGATTTCGACCATGTATCAGATTTTTTTTAAAAGATTCATGTCGATAGATCTCGACGCGCCGATTCCAAAAATATGCATATAATACCCTCAGATTAATATTTTCAAAAATATGAGCGAAATAAAAAAAATAATTTTTTTTTGCAGCGGTCGCGAAAAAAAATCATGATTGATTATTATACATATAATTTAACTTAATATTTAACAATTTAATAATAAATATTCAACTTCGTTTAATGTTAAAAAATATTTATTTTCTGTTTTTATGAATTTCGTTACCATTAAAAAAAAAGGACGATAAAAGATTTCAAAAAACAGTTTTTTTTATACTTATAGAACTATACAATGAGGAAACGTCTAAAAATTTGAGAGAAAGTCACTTTAGGGTGGGGGATAATTCTGCCGGGGTGTGTGGCGGGATTGAGGATTCATTTCCCCATGTCATTCCAGTTACGATATCATTTTTCTTCATTTGAAAAAGGTCTGCTTGGTTTAAATGTCCTAACCGTTCATGCCATATCATTGCCTGTGTTTTTGGAAATTCATTCGCAACTATACAAGCCTTTTCTTCCGTTCCTTCTCTGATATAATACAGATTTCCTATTCTGTCAGCAATTATCTTCACATTTCCGTTTTGATCCTGTACGATAGCCATGTTTTTCTTAAATGTAGCTTCGTAATTACAGTCAGTTATTTTTGCAGCAGACATTAAATTAGTTCTGTGTTTTAAAAAATCGACAAGTATGTATAATATCTATCGACATGATTTTTTTCAGACAAATCTAAAAAATGGCCAAAATGCAATATTTTGTGAAAAAGACCAAATCTTCGATTTCGACCATGTATCAGATTTTTTTTAAAAGATTCATGTCGATAGATCTCGACGCGCCGATTCCAAAAATATGCATATAATACCCTCAGATTAATATTTTCAAAAATATGAGCGAAATAAAAAAAATAATTTTTATTTGCAGCGGTCGCGAAAAAAAATCATGATTGATTATTAAACATATAATTTAACTTAATATTTAACAATTTAATAATAAATATTCAACTTCGTTTAATGTTAAAAAATATTTATTTTCTGTTTTTATGAATTTCGTTACTATTAAAAAAAAAGGACGATAAAAGATTTCAAAAAACAGTTTTTTTATACTAATAGAACTATACAATGAGGAAACGTCTAAAAATTTGAGAGAAAGTCACTTTAGGGTGGGGGATAATTCTGCCGGGGTGTGTGGCGGGATTGAGGATTCATTTCCCCATGTCATTCCAGTTACGATATCATTTTTCTTCATTTGAAAAAGGTCTGCTTGGTTTAAATGTCCTAACCGTTCATGCCATATCATTGCCTGTGTTTTTGGAAATTCATTCGCAACTATACAAGCCTTTTCTTCCGTTCCTTCTCTGATATAATACAGATTTCCTATTCTGTCAGCAATTATCTTCACATTTCCGTTTTGATCCTGTACGATAGCCATGTTTTTCTTAAATATAACTTCGTAATTACAGTCAGTTATTTTTGCAGCAGACATTAAATTAGTTCTAAGATCACGTACGAATAAAGTGTTTTCCAAGCGTATACCTTTGGTATTATTTCCGTCTTGTACAATTATTCTAACAGTACCTTTCGCTCTTACTTCTGCAGATGCATTGCTAGCCAGCTGTAGCTTTTTGTTTTCCATGCATTCGAAATCTTTAAAAATTTCCTCGTCTTTACAAATATGCGAAGTACACCCACTATCAAGCACCACTTGCTTCTTTCCGAGTTGATTTCTGCATGTAGGGCAACGTCTTCATTTTCTGATTCTAAAAATCTTCTTCCTCAGCTGCTGCAGTTCTCTCTTCAGCCTTGTGTCCTACTTTTCGACACCTATGGCATTTGAACTTAAATTTCTTCTAAGATTTAGAGTTTTTCTTTGTTTCAGGCTTTTTATTCAAAAACTTTTTGAATTTTCTTCGTGCTAACATAACACTTTGATCACTTTCTTTTGCTTTTTGTTTCCTTGTATCAATTTCATCAAGAATTTTCCGTTTTTACGTTTGTGGATCTGGCAATGTACTTTGTGCAACAATAGCACAACGAAGATTTTCGTAGCTTTCAGGTAGACTTAGTAAAAGCATAATCGCCTGCTGTTCATTGCCAAATGCAAAACCCAAATCAGACAATTCCTCTATAATTCCGAAAAACTCGTTCATTTGTTCAGAAATATCACCATATTCATCCATTTTATACGTTGTTAAACGTTTCCACAGTGAGACTTTTCTCGCCGGTGCTCTCGATTTGTACGTTGTTTCTAGTTTCAACCAAACATCTCTCGAAGTTGAACAATTTTTTATATTCTTTAATTCGTTCGGGCTCATAGAAAGTATCAAATCTGCCTTTGCTTTTTCGTCTTGGCTTTCCCAAGCTTCAACCTCAGCCGAATTTACTTCTGTGGGTGCAGGTTTAATTTTCTTACCATTCACATAACCCCACAATCCGCTTTTTACTAATACGGCTTCTGCTTTAATTTTCCACGTGTCGTAGTTTTCCTTATTCAACATTTCCAAACGTGAGTTCGATGAATAAAATTCCATATTTTTCTTTGAAGTGTCAAATTCCACTCAATTCCAAAAAATACGTTCAAATTATTTTATTTCTTCGGTTGTTACCTCTAACGTATGCCCATAAGGCTCTTTGTGATTTTTAGCTTTATTATTGTTTTTTTTTTCGTGGAAATGAGTTAATAGGAACTTAAAAGTATGCGGTGTAAAACGATATTCTCAAAAAAGATTTAAATTGAAATACAATTTTTTTACAATTAAAAAAAAAACTTACAAAGGCCGGCATTACTCGCAGGCTGGGGCATAGGCCAGAATTACCCCCATTCAAAAAAAAAAAAAACAAAATACACAAAGACTTCTCCTTTTAAGTTTGTGAATTATTTGTGCCCATATGACACAATTTAAGCAGCATATCCATAGCTTAGGTTATTTACTAAACTCACCACACATTAGACATAGTTCGTGATTCATTGCCGTGTCATTTTTTAACACTTTCATCCGAAGAGTCTTCGGAGTTTTTCTTAAATTGTTGTCCATTGTGCTTTTCCACTCATTCTTTTATAAATTCAGGGCATCTCCAATATTAAAACTTAAATATGACTTATCTGGCGTAAGAGTAGCCGGCCGGTATTACCCCAAAACAAATGGCCGTTATAACCCCAAAACGTACGTTTACAAATTTTTACCCAAAACACAAAATTAACTGAATTTAATTATCAACCTATTACATAGTCATAAACTACACTGGAGACTAATACTACATATACCACAAATGTAACTAATTAGGCTCAATTTATTTATTTACCTGCCTTTGAAATTAGAAGAGTGATACATCACACGGTAGGTTTTAAAACATTTAAATTCGGCTAAATACGACATGGAATATTCTTGCATAATATTTTTGTAGGATTTATATGGGGTAAAAAACCGAAACCCCGAAATCTGCGAACCAGCCGTTTTTTTAAACATTTTATTTTTTTTTATTTTTTTCTGAAAAACGGGGGGTCCCCAGATTTTGGGGTTCCGGTTTTTTTATCCATATAAATCCTACAACAATATTATGCAAGAATATTCCGTGTGGTATTTAGTCGAATTTAAATGTTTTAAAACCTACCGTGCATGTTTTAAAACCTACCGTGCATGTTTTAAAACCTACCGTGCATGTTTTAAAACCTACCGTGCATGGTAGGTTTTAAAACATTTAAATTCGACTAAATACCACATTGAATATTGCTATAGGATTTATATGGAGTAAAAAAAATCAAATCCCGAAATCTGGGAACCCACCGTTTTTCAGAAAAAAATAAAAATAAAAATGTTTAAAGAAAAAAAACGGCTGGTTCCCAGATTTCGGGGTTTCGATTTATTTACTCCATATACATCCTACAACAATATTATGCAAAAATATTTCGTGTGGTATTTAATAGAATTTAAATGTTTTAAAACCTACCGTGATCAAACAAAATTGGCAAATTGCAATTTTCTCTAATAACTTTCTACTTTACCGATTGTCGTCGATCCCGTTTTAGGTACACTATGAACTACTCACGAGTACATGGAGCATCTAGTATTTCTATTGAAAAATAAATATACAAGTGAGATATACGATGGCCGCCATTAACCTAGAGGCCGCCATTCCCCCTTTCCCCTAAGTTATCAGGAAATGCGGATTTTTAAAAATGTTTTTCTGTCCATTTCCAGAGGGCCTTCCATTTACCCTAAAACTTTGTCCGTTCTCTTTGGGACACGTTGTATTTTTGTTTTTATATAACCTTGAAAACCCAACAGAAAAACAGACACACTAATGTTGAGCTAAGTAAGATTTTTGTACTTTTTACCCTGTAGGGTAGGATTATGGAAATAAAGTTGGCTATAAAAAAGGGGGTCATTTAAAATAAAAACCTGTAAAAGACTGTCTTTAATCGTATTATTAAGGGGTTATATACCTTCAGGTTATTGGATATGGGGAGAAATAAAACACCCTTGTAGATTTTAGACGCTTTATTTCACTTTGACTATACGTGAAGAAGTAAAGTATAAAGTATAAAACAACTGTATAGAACCTTATGTTTATAATATCTTAAAATAACAAATAGTTAAATTGCGATTCGATTCTGCTTAGTAAGCTATTAACAGCACAGGCTCTAGTATTCATTGGGTTTATTTTTGTTAATTAGGGTGGCAAGCTCAATACTCCCACTCAAAAATAAACCCATATTAAATTTAAAAAAAATATTAGACTAATGTTAATCATTGACTACTAAACACAATAGGTTCTTTATTAAAAAAAATACTATTAAAGTTTTAAACTATTATAATTGATATTAAATTTATTACAACGTCTGATCTAAAAAAAATATGTTTAAAAGTTAAAAAAAAAATATTTTTCAGGAAAAAAAAACTTGATTTCATTTTATTCAAGATTTCAGGAAAATTATGAAAACCTTATTTGTCATACATATTTCAGGAAAGTTTTAAAAACCTGATTATTTAAAAATAAAAAAATAATTTTATAATTTTTAGGAAAATAAAAAAAAACTTAAATAAATTTATATATGTCAGGAAAATTTTAAAAACCTGATTTAAAAATAAAAAAATAATAATTTTATTATTTTAGGAAAATTTTAAAAAACCTAAATAAATTTATATATTTCAGGAAAATTAAAAAAAAACCTGACTTAATTTATAAATTTCAGGAAAATTTCAAAAACCTGATTTAGTTTATGTATTTCAGGAAAATTTCAAAAACCTGATTAACCTGATAACCCATTTCTTAGTCACAGTAAACATTCCTATTTCAAATTTATTTTAAGGGATTTAAAATAAATTGATTTACTACACTCCCACTATATAGAACAATCAATTTTTTATGTATTTATCTTTTTACTAAATTTCATAAAAAAATAAATATTTCTTTCCTTATGACTTACTTCCACTGAGTATGTGATCCCTTTTATTTTATTAATACTTTATTTGAAAATTTGTAGGAATTATAGCATATTAATTCTTTCGTGATAATTAATATCATAACTGAGTCTATTCGTTTAAGCACGTTCAAATGTACCATAGGTACATTTCTGTGCCAGTAGCATATTTATTGCAAGTGCCTATATTTCTAAATTTTATGTATTAGTTATGCAATAAATATTATTATTATTATTAATATATATTTCTGAGTTTATATCAGTTTTATTAGCTTAAAGATTTTGCTAATTTTCTGTATTTACCTCAGATTTATTATCTACAGATTTTGAAACTAGTAACTGATTATTACAGGGTATGTATTCTCGGGCTCGAGAGAACGCATTCCCGGGAGAAAGGTAGTGTGGGTTGCATATTATTTCTCTCGAAACGCAAAACTACTTATTCTTGAACTTCACTTCGCACGAAAATTGAGGAACTTTACTTCTACTACTCGAGAAGCGGTCGTTCACGGAAATTTTGACATATAAGTTAGTCGCGCGCATTCGAACATAACCCTATTTTTGCTTTGGTTTTGTGTTGTTAATTTGAATACCGTTTTGTTTTATAATAGTTAATCGTAATTAATAAAAGATTTTTTATATTTATAAATTATTATACATATTATGATAATAATAATATAACGATGGATGATTTGGAAATTGTGGGGGCTGTTGCCCTTTTGGGAGATTAATAAAATTTAGAAGGATTTTTTTTGCTGACTGCTAGTTGGCGCAGATCTTTTTCTGGTTTTATTTTCAGTAATTTCTTACTAATAATATATTATACTTCTATATATTAATTAAAAAAATATTTAAACCTCAGCACTTGTTTACAAAAAAAGTAAATTAATGACAGCTTGTCACAAGCTGCTTGTACACGCAAACTCGTGCGCATAATCTGATTGGTTAAAATCCACTAAAATACTTGGCAACGCTGCAGCCGGCTGCAGAGATCCCATCACGCTCCCTGCTCTTCAAGAATAGCATTTTTTAACTTTGGGGAACTTTGATATGATGTGATCAGTTCCCTTCCTACGAAAATTGTTCACGTTCTCTCGAGCCCAAGAATAGATACCCAGGTGTCTTAACTACATGTTTGTTTAACCTCGTACTATTCTAATTAAGCATCCCCTAAGTCCAGGACTTGTGTGGGCTAGTAGTAGAGGGAACCACCTGTTTTACCTGCTTTAACTCACTTTTGAACCAGTTTTTGGGGAGCGCGTCTCGTTTTTACCTAGGTACCTGTCGCCTTGGCAAAATTTCAGTTATTAATTAACTGCAAAAGGCAATTGGAGTGGGTGCGAATCAAACTTACGCTGGCCGACATGTCAGTATTTAAAGTAGTCGCC
Source organism: Brachypterus glaber (assembly GCA_958510825.1). Lineage (NCBI taxonomy): Eukaryota > Metazoa > Arthropoda > Insecta > Coleoptera > Kateretidae > Brachypterus > Brachypterus glaber. The sequence goes on along the minus strand of CAUEHQ010000887.1, from coordinate 4,191 downwards.
CTAACCCGTTGAGTTAGTTCTCCCATGTCTAGTGATTTTAAATATTTGTCTTGCTAATTTTATTTTTATTAGCTTTTTTTGTTTTGAGACATTCACTTTTACTGATATGGTAATTTTTAAACAAATCCCGATAATTTTAATTATATTTCCTTTGAGTTTTGATGCTAATCACTGATATAAAATCACCTATACTTTAGCTAATTTATTTTATTTTTATTATTAGCTTTAATTCTTAGGGCCAAACACAATTTATAATTCTAGTAAATTATTAATGAATTAGTCTCGTAAAAATAATAATATCGCGAGTTTGGACTTTTTATTTGATTAATTAAATATAATTTCAAACTATTAATTTACCATTAAAGAAGTATTTTGTACAGTGTGTTTAAATTAATTATTTTAAATAAAGATTTTATATAAAGATATCCTGCCCTTAATTTAAAATCAGTAATTTTATTTTGCTAATTATTTTGTGAGAGCAACTTGTTTATATTATAGGTAGGAAGTAGGAATATCTACTTTTAAGTTTTATATAGACATAACTTTGAGTTACACTACTTGACCAGAAGTTTTGCTTACTGGTTTATTTATTTAAAGTAGTTTACATGGCTCCAGGTATTATACTTATTTATTATATAAGTTTTAACCGAAAACCCCGTTTTGTTACGCTTTGTAACATTTTTTAAATTCGTACCATTTGTAACTTTGTAACCTTTTTTTATTATTATTTTGGAATTCCACAGTAGAATTGGTTACCTTTTTTTTTTAGAAATATTATTCTTTGGTATTTTAAGTCTTTCTTGTAATATGCATACAAATGTTATAATAATAAAAACATTATTTCTTAAATAAGATACGAAAATAAAAAAAATGCTTTAATGTGCAATATCTGTTTCAATTTTATTTTGCACTCTTATAAACATTTTTATTTTAACACAAAGTAAATTAGTTCTTTGTAGTTTAGTACCTTGCGGTGGCTTACTAGCCATCTACACCTGGTCTCTTTGAAACCTGTCTTATCCACAAAAAATGCAATTTACTTGTTTAATAAATAATCTTATTCGCGATTATTTACTAAATAATACTTATTTAATAATTTTAAAATACATATTTTAATATAATATTTGTTGCCATCCACATACCGTCCAAAACTTGAGCTACCAAATTCTCATATTAATATGCGGACATACAACAAGCACCATCAAAATTATGTTTTTAAGTATATAAGAAATATGCGAATTTGTTAAAATAATATTATAGTCTATAAGCACATAAAAGTAATTCTTTTTTTTTAAACTTAGTATTTTGGCTATAGGTTTAACATTTATAAGTTCTTATAATTTTATTATTTAATAATACCTATTCCGAAATATTTCCAGTTATACAAGAAATTTTGTTTATATTAAGAACATTAACTCAAGAAGGATACTCGAAAGTGTTACCTGAGAACAATGCTATTACGGCATAAAGGTTAATTTTTGTATTGATAATTTCTTAAATCAGTACATAACTCACAATATAAATTCATTGGGTTCTAATTTACCCATAAAAGTAATAATTTCTATAACGTGGTAGTAACTCAACGTGTAATGTTCTTTTAATAAACATTTTTTTTTATATCCTATTTAACTGATATATTTTACCTCAGGAGTTTTTAGCTAAGTGCATTTATATATTTTACAACATTATATGTTTTTGCATTATTTGATATATTCAACATCTTCCATATATGTAACAAATATACATAGAATAATTTATATATTTTATAAACACATATTTTATATACTTTATATATTTAATACATCTTATATCTGTATTTTATATATTTTATATATTTTTATATATTTTTGAGTGTAAAGTTCAAATTATAATAATATGTTCTACCATTTGAAAATATAATTTTTTATTTGTAAAAACAAAATATTTTTGACATTATATGGCATAGCTATTTTTTTATTACTAACCATCCTCTAAGGATGTAATATTATTATAATGCTTAAGCGTTACCTGGATAAATGGTTTGATTACCACTTTATATCATATCCTTTCAAGCTTAAAAATCTTTATTCATGTTTTCCCTGTTTAACCATCTTAAGATTTCACTGGTCTCTGGATCCAAAAATGTCCTCACTGGTCTCTATGTTAGAAAAGGTCCTCACTGGTCTTTGGATGAGATAAAGATCCTCACTCGTCTCTGGAATTGTCCTTGAAGTTTAAAAATACATCTCGCAAAACTTTATCGTTTCATTGTAGCAAATCCATTTTAGTCATGTTCTAGGAGCTTTAGTCTTATTCAACATTGCTAAAAGGTGAGCTTGTCCAATTTCTATTGCTTTTGATTACTGCAGCTCTAAGTGTGTTCCAAGTATGCAATTTTCATTATTTTTTTTAGATATTGAAAATACTTCGTTGTACTTTTAAATTGGAAATTTATTTTTGTCGGTGTATTTAAGTTTTATTAATTTCCAATTGGTTTTATTAATTTCCAATTGGTTTTATTAATGAATTAACCATTCTTGTAGATGTGTATAATTTTATTGTTATATTTTATGAATTGCTTTTTATGGTTATATAGCTATATTTTTATCACTTCAGTTTTCAATATTAAACTCTTTAATCACTTGTATTTATGAATAAAATTCACTTTTAAATTTCATCATATTTTAAGACACTGTCCACACTATTTCTTGCATAGTTTATATAATTAATTTATGGTTTTAATTGTGTTCTACAACTGTTTATATTTTACGGTCTATTTTAAATATGTAGACTTTTTTAAAAAACCATAACTTGATTTATCACTAATATTTTTTTAATATTGTTTATAGATATATTTTAGCACCATTTTAACACACGCGTAACAAGGTGACTGGGTCCATAACCTATTGGATATGGGGAGAAATAAAACACCCTTGTAGATTTTAGACGCTTTATTTCACTTTGACTATACGTGAAGAAGTAAAGTATAAAGTATAAAACAACTGTATAGAACCTTATGTTTATAATATCTTAAAATAAGAAATAGTTAAATTGCGATTCGATTCTGCTTAGTAAGCTATTAAGAGCACAGGCTCTAGCATTCATTGGGTTTATTTTTGTTAATTAGGGTGGCAAGCTCAATACAGGTATGTAATCACAGCTTTATTCGAACGACCTAAAAAATATTAAATAGTATATGTTTTGATATGTTTGTGAAATTTTTTGAATTGGAAAATTCGGTAATTTTTAGGTGTTGTTCCTAATTACAATAGCTAGTTCGTGAACGAAGGGTTTCGAAAAAAAAAATTTCATGAAACTGGCGATGATTTTCCCAAAAAATCGATTTTTGATGTTTCGAAAATTGAGTCTTTCGGCCGGAAAAAGTAGAAATTTTGGTTCAAATAAAAAATCCTTCGTTCATGAACTAGCTATAGTAATTACGAACAACACCTAAAAATTTCAAACTGGTCGGTAAATTGGTTTTTGAGAAATTGTGATTACCGCAAAAAAAAGGCGTTTCGGGGCAAGGGCCATGGTTTCCACAATTTTCCGAATTTTCCAATAAATTTTTTTTCACAAACACATCAAAACATATAGTACTTAATATTTTGTAGGTCGTTCGAATAAAGTACATGCCTGAAATAAATCAATTAATTTTCCCGAACCAGAAGGTATATAACCCCTTAATTTTAAATTTTAGGCCAGATAATAGAAGAATCCGCACAAAAACGGAAATAAAAGCTTACATCGAGGCTCATCCCAAGTTCAATTTAAGGGAGAGTATGTTCGATTTTAGCTTACACAGAAGACAGAAAAGAAACGTTGCTTCTGTTGACAAAAAAGATCAGCCAGCTGAGCAAATTGTTTCAAATGATCTTGAAGGTTCATCTTCATATTTCGCAGAGATGGATCCAGAAGGTAACAAATAGTTCAATGTACACAGTTCCCCAGGAAAATTTGGATGAAAGAAACGGATGATGGTTAGTTAGTGGTACTATGTGCTTAAGACACAGAAGTCTTTAACTTGCTACCATTCAAAGTCTCCAGACTAGGAAAAGTATGAGTAGTTGTCTACATCTAGCAATAGATGGCGCACATGCAAACATCTATCTGATGACATTATTCCTTTTGCGAATAAAGTCTTAAAAGTTTTCTTAATCAGCATGCAGAGTTGACTCTTGGTACTGAAGAGGACCAGAAGCCCGAAACTGT
>CAUEHQ010000886.1:0-16529 GCA_958510825.1 Brachypterus glaber | reverse complement strand
ATTAAATTACAACTCCAATAATCCAGTATCTCAGAAGGTAGCTGTTATAAAAAATCTATTACATCGGAGTAAAAATCTGAGTAACACTGTATTTTATAAAGATAACCTTGTCAAAATCAAAGCCATGCTAAAACTTAATAAATATCCGACTAAATTTGTAAACAGAGTTGTAAACAGTCTTAACAACGTTAGGAAAAAAAATAAGGAGGAAAAAACTATATATCGTAAATTTCCATATATTAAGGGTTTGTCGGAAAATTTTAAAAAATATTTTAAAACTTTTAATATTGAACTGGCATTTTATAATATAAGAACAACAAGTGAGTTATATAGTAGTCTTAAAGATCCGATTATTATAGACAATCAGTCCAACTTAGTGTATGCTATTCCCTGTAAAAATTGCAACGATACCTATTATATTGGGCAAACATGTCAATTTTTCAAAAAGAGAAGGGCGCAGCATAAATATGATTGCTATGAAAGTAATAAAAACAAACAAGAAAAAACCGCGTTAGCAATGCATCACTTTGATAAAAAACATGACTTTGATTTTGACAAAATGGTTATTGTGGACAAAGAAAACCATACATCGAGACGTAAGATTGCAGAAATGATTTTTATAAAACTGACTAAAAACATTAATTTAAGGACTGACATAGACAGACTTAGTACGGTGTATTCTAATCCTGAATTGGAGGAGTATAAGAAATCTTATAAAATACCAAAAAGTAGATGTTAATTGACATGCTATTCATTAAGGGGTACGTGAAGGAGGGGGGGGTAGTAAATAAAAAAGAATAAAAGGGGAATAATTGAAAGGGTTAAACAAGGGAGAAAAAGACAAAAAAAATCATGTAACCTAGCCTTTTGATGGGTAGTGATTTTTTTTTTCTCTCCTTTTTTTTTTGTTTGTTTTTTTTTGTGTTTTTTTTTAGTTTTTTTTTTTAGTTGATAGTTCGCGATGTGTTATATGCATTCATTTGTTATATGATAAGTTGGTATTTAGCTTTTGCTATTTTATTTTATATAAAGGCGCCTTCAGCATTTGTCTTTCATATAAATATAGTTCACTATAGTCTACCAAGAATACATATAGGTGTTCTTGTGATAAGAAAGAGGAAGAAAAAACATATACAGTTAATTTGAAATATGTCTACGTGTACGGTTCTATAGTTTTTTTTATTGTTCGTAATTGTTTATTTAAATAATATTTATGTTAAATGTAGTGTTTTAAGTATGCTAAGGTAAATGTTTTTTCGTATTATCTAGGCATAAGATTAAAAAGTAGACGTTTTTAATTTTTTTTTTTAAGTTATATATTTTTTTATGTTATTACATAAGGTCTGTTTCTCTCTTTTAGCTTGATAAAGTCTTGATTAAAGACGAAACGTCGCTAGTGCATAAAACTTAGTGTTTTTATTTAAAGTCCTAGTCCCGATATTTGTTTATTAATTGTATAATCAAAGGACACTAATATAATTTGATAGTTTCGGGTTACTTTTATGCTCATCCACATGCCTAAATTCCTGCAGCTAGTCACGACTTGGGAATTTCCTATTCAAGCATCCAAAGAATCTTAAAAAACCACAAAATGCATGATTACAACAAACAAAAAGTACAGGCCTTAAAACCTGATAATTTTCAAAAATATTTTAGCTAACGTCAAAAGGGACTTTACTTTTAAGGTTAAGATATCTTGAGACTTTAGCCCTGGTACCTGCGCTCAGTCACACTTTGAGGCTTCTAACCAGAGGTTGGCACGCTATAAGCGGCCGTCAAATTGAACTTTTTAGTCAGTTAAAAATATCGTTAACCTTTGACAATTAAACATGTAAACATAACGTCAAAATATGGTGTTTCCAGCAATTTCAGTTCAATTTGACAGCCGCTTATAGCGTGGCGTCTTCTGGCTAGTAACCTCAAAGACTGACTGAGTAATAACACCAGGGAACTAGTTCCTTCAGTCATCTTTTTTAATACTAATGGTCTTTAACGTAAATACCTAAATACAAATCCAGTAATTTTACTTGCCTATTTGATTAACAAATATAACCAATTTTAACAGGAATACGGCTTTTTCACCATACAGGGTATCCTATATTCATTTTAATAACTGAAAAACTACCGGAAATAGACATAAAGAGTTACATATTAAAATAAAGACAATATAATACGAATTTTAAAAATTAAAAAATATATGGTGTGTTTCATTTAAAAAATCAAGCATGAAAATATTTTTAATCGATTGAACATATTCGAAAACCCCAAGGGCAAAATATAAGATTTTTTAAATTATTGGTAAATATAGGCAAAAAATAGGCCACTTCCGTGGATAACCTTGTATAAGACCGAAGATAAAGAAAACCAAAATCTATAGCTTTTATGTAATAACCTATGAACGATTTACTAAAAAAACTTTTAATTATACATAACCTAATTATACATAATTATAATAAGTATATGCGAGGCACACCGTAGTGGCTAGCGCGTGTCGATTCTCACTGGCGCCGATTTGCCTTTATCGGTTAATTAATAATTGAAATTTGGCGAAGGCGATCAGTGAAACGGACACTCCCTATAAAGTGGTTCGAAAGTCAGTATAAGCCGGTGGCTCCCTCTACTACTAGCCCACACAAATCCTGGACTTAGGGGATGCCTAATTAAGTAGAATAGTATGAGGTTAAACAAACATGTAAATGTAAAAAGTATATAATATAATATGTGATAATATCTGGCATGCCAAAATTTAAGAGGTGATTCTACATCCAAAAATATAAAAAAAGTTCGTATAAAGTTTATCATAGAAACATTTTTTCATATTTTTGGTTGTAGAATCAACTCTTAAATTTTGGCATGGCAGTTACTGATCACCCTGTATATACTTTATTGGTTTTTTTTCTATATAGATACTAATTTTTATAAAAATTAAAAGACTTTAAGGATCAAAATGATCTAATTCCATAACTTAAAATAACGTTTGGAAGCTTAAACGTAGCAACCGGTTACTTGCCACTTAAATATTAAATATTATATTTTGGTAAAAAATTAGTTAGAGGGCACGACATTCCTGAACGATTAATGAGATGAAGTAGCTCTAGAGAAATACTGATTATGGATCGTGGTAGCAGAAGGTCTACACATTACAGAACCATTTACAGCTAAATTCAGAAAACTTGTTTTTGGTAAATAATGGTAAATAATCTTCTGCAGAATAATTCTGATAGTAAATTGCATATATGTTGTTGAATGATTCCAAGATGATTTTTTTACCTGATTTCGAATATCTTTAAATTAAATCGCTATATTTTTCTGTTTTCGAGAAAAATGCTCTTGAAAATATTTTTTTCTGTTTTTCAAGTGCTTGTAGAAAAATTTTCATAGTACCTGAAATCTTTTATCCAGGCTTCAATTAGAAGGTGGTTCTTACTCTTTAAAATAGTACAAGAAAAACTTAAAATGTTTAGTGGTAAATTTGAAACCACGTTTTATGCAAACTACATTTTTCTTTGCTACATATATGTAAGTTACATGACCGGAGTCATGCTACTCAGCAACTTATTGTTTATATAATAAAATGTATATTGTTTTGTCAGCATAGTTTACCTATGTAGCTTTTTACTTTCTTTCAATCAATCTGTAATTATATTGTAAACTATTAACATTATTTAATAAATTTGTAATTCAATAAAATACTTCAAAAACTTTAAAATAACTTTTTAAAAAACTTCTTACGGCAAGGTTGCAACGTAATTGGCGCAGTCGGCAGTTTTCACCAATCAATTTAGCATAAAATTGATTCGTTTCGACGATTTGTTGGTGATAGAACCTGGTAGTTTCCAAACAAGAGAAATTACAAAAAAAAAAAAAGTTTTCTTCGAGTGTGAGTGCACATCACAGATGAAGGACATCATAGCAGCGACCATTTGCCTGTAAGTACCTATGTCATTTAGTGATTGCAGATTCAATTTTCAAAATACTTTAATCGATTCTGAGTCCAGTTCCGAGTCCGAAACAAACTCTGAACTAGAACTTACCATAATAGAAACAAATAACCCCATTCCCGAAATAAATAATTTAAATTTAAACATGGCTAACGTTCTGAAAGCCGACTACTTGAACATGATCCCTGAATTTAGGGGCGAGTCAGAACTCCTTCCTAGATTCATCGATATATGTGAAAAATTAGTCAATAAATTTTATAACCTTAATGACCCGACGGACTTTCAGAATGAGTACCTAATGTCTAGCATTTTGGCTAAAATAAAGGGCGATGCCGCAACTAAAATATCCTCTTGCATTCTGAATAACTGGAATGACTTAAAATTAGCACTCCAGAATACATATAGCGATAAACGCGACGTTTTCAGCTTGCAATTGGAAATGACAGAGTTAAAGCAAGGGCTCAAACAGTCAGTTTTCGATTTTTACAATAGTATACTTATGCTACTTAACCTTCAGATAGCATATTTAACGGTGCATCATGGTAATGCACAAGAGGTCGGAACTTTAACCGCATACTTAAGAAAATACGCCTTAAGGGTTTTATTGAGGGGCCTCCGAGACCCAATAGGATCCTTAATGCGAACCAAAAATCCAGAAGATCTGAACTCTGCGTTAAATATGCTAACGAACGATTTTCAATTAGAAATAAATGACCAAATAATTAGAAATTCTTATAGCCAAAATCCTAGACAAAAGCCAAACTTTAATAATAATCGTAACTTTACACAAGGAAGGCAGCAATTGCCAAATATTAGGCAATTGCAACTAACAAATTACCCACAAAATTTCCAGCCAAGGCCAAATGGTTTTAATAATTATAACACAAATACAAACTTTCAAAATCAGCCAGGGCCTAGCTCCAGAAATGATGTGTTTAGGCCAAACCCTAATGTAAGGTTACCGAGACCAACTCCAATGAGTGTTTCTACGCGAAACACTAATATGTCCCATGCTAGGCAAAATTTTAATAATAGAAATAATTCAAATAATCAAATTAGAACGCCTAATTTTCAAATAGAAGAGGTTTTCAACTTGCATAATGCGCCGAAAGTAGAGTTTCCGGAGGAAAATTTAAATAAAAATCAAGATGACTCATCTTTTTTAGAGAATTGAGCCTCGGAAAAATAGATATCATGAGTTTAACAAACGAAAAAAGTCAATTGTGCTATATAATTTACCCAGATTTAAATTTAAAAGTTTTATTAGATAGTGGTAGCACAAAGTCGTTTGTTAAACATGACATCGCAAATAAATTTTTTTCTAGGAATATTATACATGACCCATTTTTAATATCTAGTGCACACGGTACTTCCTTGGAAAAGTATAGTACAAAGATCCCGTGTGGCAAATTGTTTAAAAATAACATTAATCTTAAATTTCATATGTTCAACTTTCATAAACAATTTGACTGTCTACTAGGCTTAGATAACCTAAAGAAATTAAACGCGATTGTCGACCTGCATAATGATGTATTAATTACACCATCCCGCAGAATCAAAATTCACTACCTTGAGTTATCTAGTGGGGCCGACAGCATAGTCGTCCCTGCCAAGACAGAACAAATTATTAAAATAAATATTAAAAATGTTAAAAATGGTGACGTAATAATTCCTCACATGAAAGCTGGTGATCTAGAAATAATAGAAAGCGTAGCCAGTGTAAAAGATTTTTCTACTTATTGTAGTATTGTTAACCCTACAGATAGGGACATTTCTGCTAAAATAAACCCAATAACTGTGCAAATGTTCGACGAATACGAACACCACACAGCTTCTAATTTTAATAATATTAATACATATTGCGATAACTCGCCAATTGATCTGTCTAAAATTAAAATAAATCATATGAATGCAGAGGAAAAACAAGCAATTTTAAATCTTTTAAATGAGTACTCTGATATTTTTCATTCAGAAGGAAAACCCTTAACTTTTACGCATAAAATTAAACATAAAATAGTTACTAAAGACGAAATACCAGTGTACACAAAGTCCTATCGTTTTCCAAATGTCCATAAACAAGAGGTAGATAAACAAATTAAAAAAATGTTACAACAAAAAATCATAAGACCCTCTTATAGCCCGTGGAGTTCGCCAATTTGGGTGGTCCCCAAGAAAAGTGCCCCTTTTGCTGAACGCAAATGGCGCATAGTAGTTGACTATCGTAAATTAAATGAAAAAACTATTGATGACCGATACCCATTGCCGAACATTACGGACTTATTGGACAAGTTGGGACGTTGTTTATACTTTAGTACAATGGATTTAGCCAGTGGTTATCACCAGCTGGAAATGGCTAGGGAGGATATTCAAAAAACTGCTTTCAGCACAGAAAATGGTCACTATGAATTCCTGCGCATGCCCTTTGGCCTTAAAACGGCCCCAGCCACATTCCAGAGGGTAATGGACAACCTGTTAAGGGGTATATTAAATAAAAAATGCTGCGTATTTCTTGATGATATCATTTGTTTTAGTACAAGTTTACAAGAACATATAAACAATCTCAAAGAGATTTTTGATAGATTGCGATCTGCTAATCTTAAATTACAAGTCGATAAATGCGAATTTTTGCAAAAAGAAGTAGCGTTTTTAGGTCATATAGTGACACCCCAGGGCGTAAAACCGAATCCTGAAAAAATTAAAGCTGTTCAAAACTATCCTATTCCTAAAACTACACGACAAATTAAGGCTTTTTTGGGACTATTGGGTTATTACCGCAAATTCATAAAAGATTTTGCGAAAATAACTAAACCTATGACTATCTGTCTGAAAAAGAATCATAAAATTAATATTAAGGACCCCGAGTATGTAAAATCTTTTAACCATTGTAAAAATTTGTTGATTAACCAACCCATACTGCAGTATCCAGATTTTAATCAACCCTTCATTCTAACTTGCGACTCTTCTAGTTTTGCTTTAGGTTCGGTGTTGTCACAAGGGAAAATAGGCTCTGATTTGCCAGTAGCTTACGCAAGTCGCACACTTAACGAATCAGAATGTAATCTAAGTACTATCGAAAGGGAACTCCTAGCAATCGTTTGGGCTGTTAAATACTTTAGGCCCTACCTTTATGGCCGAAAATTTACAATAGTATCTGACCATAAACCCTTGCAGTGGTTGTTCTCCCTTAAAGAACCTAATTCCAAATTATGTAGGTGGCGGTTGTACTTAGAAGAATATGATTATGAAATTATTTATAAAAAAGGTGTCCTTAATAGTAACGCAGATGCCTTGTCACGCATCGTAATAAACCCAGAAACCGATATTCCCAAAAATCCCGACCAACTACAAAACCCCACAAACGAACCCCCCCAAATAAAAAAAATCGGTAACGCCACTGACTTAACTTATGCCCAAGTTTTAAGTAATAATTACAATAAAAATACTATAAGTAATTCACCTCTACAAAATAACATAAAGTCACGTACGAGTTTCAAAGATAAGGAAGTATCAGATTACGATGACAATATATGCGAATCTATTCCCACGTACGAAATAAATTTAAATGAACTTTCAGACGCCGTTTATAAAAATGAAACTCTTCGTCAAATAATTTATAATAACCTTAATATAATTAATAATAATGTAAAAATAATCGACAATGATCTATTTAATTGTGACGAGAATATATCTCTTGCTCATTGCGTCTCCCAGTGTTTTAGCATGAAAAAAGGAATCGCCCGTAATTTCAGGGAAAAATTTAATTGCGTAAACACACTAAAAGCACAAAACAAACCTGTAGGTGAAGTTGCATATTTAAAACTTCCTACAAGAAATATTTATTATTTAATTACCAAAAAGATATTTAGGGACAAACCCACCTACACTACTATAATTTCCGCCTTGATAAGCCTCAAAAGATTATGTTTAGAGCTACAAGATTTTACTGTAGCTATGCCAAAAATTGGATCCGGCCTAGATAACCTAAAATGGGATATCATACTTAATTTAATTAAAATTATATTTCAAAACTCTAAAATTAAAATACTTATTTACAATATTGACCCACCCCAAAAAGTTGAAATTAACGTCACTAATCACGAAAATAATAAAAGTGCTATTTCCAGCTTTATAGAAGAATTCTGCGAAGAGTTGACAAATGACGAACCTGACATTACAGACAATATTAATGAACCCTTATTAGATTATATGCAAAAGTTTAACGACAGCTTTTCCGCGAATAAAGACTCAGACAATATGTCTATAATTGTTGAAACAGGGGACCTTGACGACTTAGAGCGGGAAGAAAATATTAAGCAAGCGGAACAACCTACAGAAACCGATCTTAATACAGTACACTCTAACGCGGAAAACCCAATTATTGGTGTCCCAATAGTAACTTGTCCAGTCAATTATGGCAAAAACCAAATTATTCTTTCACTAGTAGAATTTGCCCCTGCAACCCCCTCAATCGTTATCCTCTATAAATCAAAACAAAGAATGCTTGTTCAATTGTCAAAAAATAATTTTGAACAAGATGTAATAAAAGTTATGAAAGAATATATCGCCCCAAAAATTAAGTATTATGTATTTTTCGAGGATCCAATCTATGAACAATTTTGTGCTGTATTACAAACATATTTTAAAAATGGACAAATAAATTTAATTAGGTGTACAAAATACCTTACAGACGTAATAGGGGAGGTAGAAATAAAAGAAATTATAAAAAATTTTCACGAGGGAAAAACGAACCACCGGGGAATCGAAGAAACCGAAAAACGTATAAAAGAGTCGTACTATTTTCCGAATCAACGTCGTGTGATTCAAACGTACATAAATAACTGTGAAATTTGCCAACTTACGAAATACGACAGAAACCCCCTAAAATTAAAATTTAACTTGACACCGACAGCGACTAGACCATTCCAAATTTTACACATGGACAGTATCACCCTAGAAAAATCTAAATTTCTTACAATAATTGACACTTTCTCAAAATATAGTCAAGCGTATAAACTAAGTGCTGCTTCAAGCATAGAAGTAGTAAATAATCTCATAAAATATTTTACGCACCATTCCATCCCCGAACAAATCGTATCGGATAATGGTGGTGAGTTTAATAGCGGTGTGTTAAAAGAGTTACTAGAACTCCATAAAATCAAAATCCACTTCATAAGCTCGCAACACCCCGATTCAAATTCTCCAGTAGAAAGATTTCACTCCACCCTAATCGAGCACATAAGGTTACTTAATAACCAAGATATTTTTAAGAGCGAGCCAATTGAGATAAAAATAAATTATGCAATATTGGCCTATAATAATACAATACATAGCACTACAAAATTAAAACCTTCAGAAATAATCACAGGACACTTAGGCACAGATTCACCCTTTAACTTAGAATTGAACAAACAATTAATGAATAACTATATATTTAACCATAAAGAAAAAACCAAAATTTTATATCAAAAAATAAACAAAGACGCACAAAAGACGAAAGAAAAAATTATTAACAAATTAAATGAAAAACGTGAAGAAATTCCCAAAAGTATACCCGAAAAAGTATTCGTTAAAAATAAACAAAAACAGTCAAAAACCAAAAATAAATTCAAAAAAGAAAAAATCAAAAATATAAACTGGAAATTAAAAACCGCAAAAATTGACCCAACCCATTTTAATACCATAGATAAAATCCACCTTTCGAATATAAAACGCCCTAGAAAAAACAGTAACTCAAAAACTCAACAAGATTTATCTATTCCAGGTTGCTCACATGCGGACGAGCAGCGGACATCCGCAACATAACAACAAACCTTGGTATCCTTCCTATAAATTTGGGCCCTGCAAAATTGCAGCGCACGGACCATACTTTTGTCCACTACTACGAATTACAACCACTTTTCGACCAATTCGAAAAACTTAACTTAGAATATAATAGGCTAGATTTACTTAAGATTAACAAAACTTTTTATAGTAGAGAATTAGATAATTATAAGAAAATTATTAACTATACACAGGGAAAAATTTATGAAAAAATTAATCATATTAATTTAGGGTATAATGAAAGTTTCACAAGAAACAAACGGGGACTTATTAATGGTTTTGGAACCATAATTAAGGGCATTACAGGTAATTTAGATGCAAATGACGGTGAAAAAATATACAAAATTTTAACCGACATTCGCAAGAAAAACGATAACTTTCAGTCGCAATTAAATCAACAATACTCTATTAATCAAAAACTAATACAAAATTTTAATGATACTCTACAAGAAATACAGCATAATGAAAATATTTTAAAAAATAAAATTTTACAATTAAATAACTTCATGAACGAAAAAGTTCAGAGCCAAATTTTTATGTTGTTTGCACAAGACCTCCATAACCAAATTTTAATTATATATAATACAATTTTAAATATTCTAACGGATATCGAAAACTCGATAACATTTTGTAAGTTGAAAACAATGCACCCTAGCATAATAAAAACAGATGAATTATTCCTCGAAATTAGAAAAATCGCCGAACACTATAAAAACCAACTCCCAGTGGAGTTAAAATACGAAAACATTTTAGAACTTGAAAACCTTATTCAAATTAACTGTCAAATTGAGCCTACAAGAATAACATATTTTCTATCCCTCCCAATAAATTACGAAACAGATTTTGAATTATACCGCCTCACACCCATCCCTACCCTGTTCAAATCAGAGTTTGTGACGATAATTCCAAAAACTAAATATTTATTAAAGTCAAAAGAAAATGGATTTGTACCATTGAATGACATTTGTAAAAAGGGCAAAAGGTTTCAATGCGCAAACTATTTGCAAGCAAGTCAGGATGTGACTTGTGAGAAGAATATTATCCTACAGGAAAACTCACACTCATGCTCGTATATAAAACTTGATATTACCGAAAACCATATGGAAGTCATCCCGGAAATTAACCAGTTTCTCGGAGTATTTCCCAACGAAGAAAAACTCCACATTAAATGCAACGAAGAAAGCGAAACTAAGTCACTTCAAGGAATTTACCTCATAAAAGAAGAAAACTGCGAAATTTTTTTCAAACAAAACAAGCTATTTTTCGAAGAAAAATCATCTGGAAAGCCTGCCCTCGTAAATAATTTAAACCTTGCCATAGAGGACCGACAAATACAAAATTTAAAAATAAACCTAAAAACGCTGAAATTAAACGAAATTTCGGAAAATGCAGTTATACCAATGGAGAAAAATCAACAAGATATTTTCACCCCAAGCATCATGACCATTTCCCTCTACGTGGTAATCGTCATGGCGTTAACATATTTTGGACTGAAATTCATCAGAAGCCGAATCCAGGAGAGAAAGAGAGAACCCATTCCACAGGAAGAGGAACTCCAACCACTCCCCCCCGGACAGAACTTCAACCTCCCAGGGGATGCTTCATTTTGAGGAGGGAGGAGTTACATGACCGGAGTCATGCTACTCAGCAACTTATTGTTTATATAATAAAATGTATATTGTTTTGTCAGCATAGTTTACCTATGTAGCTTTTTACTTTCTTTCAATCAATCTGTAATTATATTGTAAACTATTAACATTATTTAATAAATTTGTAATTCAATAAAATACTTCAAAAACTTTAAAATAACTTTTTAAAAAACTTCTTACGGCAAGGTTGCAACGTAATTTGTATATGTATAATATGTATATAACACTATAGTGTTTTTGCCGAATTTTGCTCGGTTTTTGTATAACTTTCATTTTTAACAGTAATTGCAAATTATTGTAGTATCATAGATGTTCTGTGTTTAAGATTTTTAAGGGTAAAATTCGCTGCTAACATAATGACACTATGTAACAAAGAAAAATATAGTTTGCATAAAATGTGTTATCAGCGGTATTTTAAAACTGTTTTCAAAGGGTATAGCCGGGTAAGCATGTAAAAAGTTCCTCTGGCAGAGTTAAGGTGTGGGTTGTATTTTTCGAATGTGTATGTAATAAAACAAATTTGAGCAAAATTTTAGCCCCCTACCTTTTTCCAAACAATAGTTACACTGGATAAAGTGTTTTTCAGTTTTATTTTTTTTAAGGCGACCTTTATTTAAAAAAATTCTGAAAAAAAATATAATAATACTTACTATGAAGGTGCATGTCCTGAAATTTTTTTGGCCTAAAAAAATTAGTAGTCTCGATTTTACAGTTTACAGTTTGAATTTGTTTTTCGGTTTTCAAGGTCATTTAAGAATTTGGCACCAGGCAACAAACATCGCAGTTTATTAGTGCATTATAAACTGTTTAACACAGAAAAGGAAAAAATCCAAAAAACGTTGTCTTGCTTTCCCAAAGTAACACAAATATTGAATTTAACCAATGAAATGCAATGTGTCAAATAATTCTAATATAACAATTCATAATATTATTATACGTTGCTAGTTTAGTTGTAATGATTAACTATCTATTAATACTTTTATTTAATGCTAAGTAACCACCCTTTTCTTACCTAGGGTCGGATTAGTGCGCGCGGTGCAGGTGTTATATCGGCTAATACAGATATTTAAGGTCAGCATTCCGTCGGTACTGAGGAGAGGTGCACGTGTGAGTAGTAGCACGGGAAAGTTAATATGGATAGTCAACAAGAGAAGTGTAATATATGCAGTAAAGTATTTAGAAAAAATGTGCGTAGAAAATCGTTAAGCTTGGAAGAAGCTACGATCTGAATTCGAAACAAAAGAAAATATCGATACAAACGTTTCTTTAAAAAATTATGTTTTTATTGAAATGCCGTTTTCTAGAGTAATTTCCACACATAGATACTGCTTTATATGTGGACTTAATTAAAGTCATGAAAACATTGCTCAAGTACGTTTTACAGCAAGACTTCAATCATTTATTAAAAAACGCATATTTATTCCTGATGAAAATATATGCTACATGATGCATTTATTGAAGAAACGATTCTATGAGGAAGATATAAATGCATTTAAAATTCACTCAAACGCGTCTTTTATAAATAGTAAAGAGTTACCAAAATTATTAGATGAATTAACACTCAAAGCAGATATGTCTCTACTTGACAAGTTCGAGGACTTCAGAATGTCCGAAGAAAGATTGAAATATCTTACTGGTTTAACTTGGGGTAACTTAATCGAAATAAGAAGTATGTTGATCTCTATGAGAAATACAGCCACTAGATCTATTACTTGTATTTTTTTAATTTAAATTAAGAAGCGGATGCTCCAATAAAGTACGCGTCACTTTTTGAAATTGACCGCGATATGTGCAATTCAGTAGAAACTTCATTTGAAAAAGACATTTTGCCTGAACAATTTGGGTTAAAAGCAAACCAGCGAAATAATTTAATAGAACAAGAAACTTCTGATATGGCTAAAATGTTATATGATTTAAAAGTTCTCATCTTTGATGGAACCTACATTCGTAATCAAAAGTCCAAAAATAATGAATACCAAAGAAAATCATACTCACTACAAAAAAAAGCTCCGTTATGCAAACCATTTACAATATTTACCACAAGTGGTTTTATCGTAGACATGCTAAGACGCTATGTGAGTACAATGAATGATGCACAAGTAATGGAGGAAGTTATTTACTATTACTAGGCCTGATTTTAAAGATCTTATGCGTCGAGAAGATATTTTAATAGTCTATCTTGGTTTTAGAGATGTAAAACTAACTTCACTGTTTTGATGCCTGCTCTTAAAGGGAAAAGAAAACAACTAACAACAAAGGAAGCTAATTGGATCGTAAACTGGATAATAAGCTATTGCCAAAGGCCGCAACTCTATGCAGAATTGCATGCTTTTTAAATAACAAATATGGAAAAAGACTCACCTCCGATGAAGAAGATATAATTAAAATGATTAAAAGTAGAAAAGGAGTGGAGGACACCCTAGGTGAAGAAGTTACCATATTCAATTGGAATCGTCGAAAAATTCCTTTTAAAAACCTTTGCTCTTCGGATGTTTTAGACTTTCCAGAACTGACAGAAAAACAATTAAAAGTTTTATTTACGGGATCGTACCAATTATCCCGGGCGATTTCCTACCTAGCAGAAATAATGAACGATAATAATTTCTTAATCATACAATATTTAAAAGAAAATAAATTTTGACCCTTTTCACCCATTTAATTTAGCTCATTTTTTTGCTGGGAATTTTTGATAAGTAGTATAAAATTTTGACATAAGTTGATGTAAATATATCAAAGTCCAACAAAGTTGAGTCAAATTTTCGGACTAGAAAATTTTGTATCCCGTTAAACCCCTTAAGTCTTATAAAATTATCAAACAGTATTTTATTTTGATTTGACCATATAAAAGTAATATATACACCAAATTTAAGTGCTTTATCTCAAATGGTTATTAAAAAACAAATAAATTGTATAATATGGTTATCTCGCTAAACATACATCTTACGATAAAAATGCATATAACCAATTACGAGAGTTTTTGATTATTTTGAATACCTACATATGATTTTTGTTTAAAATCTTAAAAATGTCAACAACTTGCATTTTGTAATGACCCTACTAACGATGGTTTACTAATTCATTACCACTATTTAGTTTATTCAAACAAACTTAAAATTTGACCATCCATTACCACTATTTAGTTAGTTTAAACTACCTAAAAATTTAACCAATCAAATGCCAAAATTATTTTACACATTTATTTCTATTGGTTAAATTCTTAATTAGTTTAAACTAACTAAATAGTGGTAATGGATGGTCAAATTTTAAGTTTGTTTAAATAAACTAAATAGTGGTAATGAATTAGTAAACTATCGTTAGTAGGTTCATTACATTACATTAATGATTGGGTAAATCAATTTTAACATAAAATTATTATCAAGTATTTCTTGTAATAGGAGTACTAAGTACAAGTCCTAGTTTTTTACTGTTTTGCCATTTTATAGTAACATTAAATAAATTACTTAAAAGTAATTAACTTCCTTATAATTAACTATTAAAATTTTTATTACTCCTGATAATAATAATATATTAAAAACCTAATTTGAACATTAAAAAAGCATCAAACTTTCAAGACTATCTACCAAACTAGTAAATCATAATAAAATATTGCTTATGAAAACTTTATGTACCATAAAATATATCTGAAAAATTGTCGTCGTACCATAAATTCCAACAAGAAAAACCACCTTTAAGCTTTAACGCACAATAAGATTTTAGTCTGAATTATTAAAAAATTTATTTTTATGTTTGTAGGATCATTGTGCAATATAATAGAATTTAACAGCTGATGTGGAAAGTAGTTTTTAACTAAACGGCACAAAGAGCACTTTTATCTCATATTACACTAAAAATAAAGTTTTTTTTTGTCCATACTGGAAAACATAAAATACGTATGTGTAAGTGAGTTTAGGCCATTTTTCGATTGGTTACAATGCTTTTTTGAATATCTACATAGTTAGTAGTTAGTGTCTATTTCCCACCCGTAGCCTATGATAACGGTCGGGAAGTGAAAATCAGCTGATTTTACATATCTGCTGTCAGAAAATTAGTAAACGTCAAACACATAACCTCAAATTGACAAACTAATTTCACGTTTCCGTACGCTACTGGTTTTAAAGATAGTAAATACTAAATCGAAGTCTAAATTTTAGCAATAAACATTATTTTTATATCTGAAAAGAATAAAAATACCGAGACAGTGCTCAGTAAAATTTTGACCTTTGAATATGAAAAGAATAAACTTCCACTTTGCATTTATATACAAATACATAAGTTCTAAAAAGCTATTCATTTGCACCATGTTAGTCATTACGATACGACAGGAGCATAGCGTAGTGGGAGCGCGTGTTCGTGAATAGTACGAGGTTAAACAAACATGTAATGTAATTTAATATGATCAAACATTGAGAGTATATTAAATAAAAAAAAATTAAAAGCACCTTAGGGTAGGTAGTATCTAAAGGCCTAACCAGAGCCTCGCATAACTAGCATATACATAACATACGTTGTCATGGTTGGCTTGATGTGCCTCTTATGCGCTGGCTTATAACATTATGTTGGGCTTCTAAGAAGTAGCAAAATAAGAAGGTAATTTAATTTATCTTTTGGTATCAAAATGATGCCCTTAGCAGGGGAGAGTTAAAATTGTGTAATTCAGCAAAAGAATAGACCAAGATTGTATCTTGTTCTTTACCTTTTTCCTTTTATAAGCTTTGTATACATGCACTATTATCAATTTTATTTGTCTATTTAAATTCATAATAATGTTTTTCTAGTTTTTGTTTGGGTGTTAAGCTTCATTGTTTAACAATTTTAATGTTTTTTTATTCATTGTACCTATAACAAATAAAAATACAATGCCCAGTAAGAAAACTTTCCCATTTTTCACCTCCGCGCATGAAATTGATTTTTTTATTATCAGATTAGTTTTCAGCAACCTCAAAAACCCAATATAGGTACCAATTTTTACGAAAACTACCCTGCCTATTTTATGTGTCTCTATAGACTCTATAAAACATTTTATTTAATATATTTTATTATTGATAATATTGTTGATATTGAATCAAATTTATCTAATATGTAGTTTTATTTTATTTTTATATGAAATAAAAAAATCTTA
>CAUEHQ010000885.1:0-18930 GCA_958510825.1 Brachypterus glaber | reverse complement strand
TGACCTTTTTTTTATTTTAAAGCTTGAACTTTTAGCTCTTAATTACTGGAATAAAAATTATCAAAAATCTTTTTTTAAACCGGCAGCAATGAAAATTACACAGCTATGTTTTTTTACTGCTTCTTTCGATATGCGCACGGTTTGCCACTGCATATTTTTTTACAATTTAATTAATTGATTTTATAGGCCAATTAAATGGGAGTAATTTCTTTTTTAACTTTTTAATTTTCCTTTTCTCGTTTAGGAGATATACGGTTTTTTCTGAAAATAAACATTTTTGCAAATAACAAAAAAACTACACAGTGGATTTAATTGATTTATTTTTTAATTTGAAGCTTAAGTCCTTAACTTTTATTTATTTAATTTAAGTTTCTTGTGCAAACATGTTTAAACTGGGTTTACATTGCTTAAATAGTCATGTTTTTTTTACCCAATCTTTTTCGATGCAATTTAACCACAAACTCAAATGTTTCCATAAGTTTTAAAACTTATTCTAAAAGCCACACTTATTGTGACTGATTCCTTCTTTTATTTTTTATCATAAGTCTTCTCATTTAGGAGAAATTAAAGTTTTTCGGAAAAAGTGACTTTTTAATCAGTGGGCTAGTGCCACCCCTGTAAAACTGTATATGACGGAAAAGCGTCGATAGAATATAAAGATCTATTGCACTTCTATAACTTTAGCTTAAATAAATACATTTAATTAACACGTTTTCTGCGTTAGCAACTTTTTGGTTCCCAGCTCAGACTGCGTTTTGAGGCATATATGTCGAACGAACTTTGCACAGACTGTTTAAATCTCTAATGGTACTCCAAAAACAAGTTCTAACGTCTTTTTAAGGACTTTTTGCTTTTTAATTTTTTTAAACAAAATATTTTATCAAATAAAATAACAATAAACAAATTTTAAATTTTATTAAAATTATTTAATAATTTATAAACACAACCACCATAACTAACTTTTTCTGCAATGCAGGCCTGTGCATAACGTTCTCCAGGACGTCGGTAGACACGCTGTCTTGCATCATTCCCAAATAGACATATCCTGGTTTCATCAGAAAACATAACCTTTGCCCATTGGTTTCTGTCCCAGTTTAAATGTCTTCTTGCAAACTGCAGCCTGGCACGACGATGGTTAGCAGTGAGTTTAGGTCCAGTTGCGGCCTTATAAGAGCAAAGTTTTCTTTCAAAAAACCTTCGACCAATAGTGGACCTACTTACTGCTACACCTCTTGTTTCTTGAAGCCGTGATCTCAAATTAACTGAATTTAGACGACGATTCCGCAGGGAATTAAGCTCGATAAATCGGTCATCCCGAGCGGACGTGCACCTATGTCTGCCAGCTCCTTGGCGTCGACTAAAGGAACCGGTCTCCTCAAAACGTTGGAATACTCTTCTTACCGCTGCTCTCGTAATATTTAACTGTTGAGCAACATAACGCTGACTGTGCCCTTCTTGTAGCAGAGCTACAGCTTGGGCAGCTACTTCCGGACTTGTTTCCATTTAAATAATACAATTAAATAAAATTTTAACGAGTTAAAAAAGTATTGTCACATAAGTGACAAGTCTTGTCAATCATAAAAAAGTTAGTTACAGGGGTGGCACTAGCCCACCACTTAAAAAGTCCTTATTTACCAAAAAAACATAATTTCTCCTAAATGAGAAGACTTATGATAAAAAATAAAAGACGGAATCAGTCACAATAAGTGTGGCTATTAGAATAAGTTTTAAAACTTATGGAAAGATTTGAGTTTGTGTTTAAATTGCAACAAAAAAGATCGAGTAAAAAAAACATGACTATTTAAGCAATGTAAACTCAGTTTAAACATGTTTCCAACAGAAACCTAAATTAAATAAATAAAAGTTTACGATTTAAGCTTCAAATTAAAAAAAAAAATCAATTAAATCCATTGCGTAGTTTTTTTGTTACTTGCAAAAATGTAAATTTTTAGAAAAAACCTTATATCTCCTAAACGAGAAAAGGAAAATTAAAAAATTTAAGAAGAGATTACTTCCATTTAATTAGGCTATAAAATCAATTAATTAAATTGTAAAAAAGTATGCAGTGGCGAACCATGCGCATATCGAAAGGTGCAGTAAAAAAACATAGCTGTGCACTTTTCATTGCTGCCGGTATAAAAAAAGATGTTTGATAATTTTTATTTCAGTAAGTAAGAGCTAAAAGTTCAAGCTTCAAAATAAAAAAAAGATCGAATAAATCCATTAAATAGTTTTGGAGATATTTGCATTCAAAAATGTGTATTTTTTTAGGTGGGCCGATATTTTTGAGCAGAAGTGTAGATCGTTTTTTTTTCTAGAAAACGTTCGTCTTTAAATTCAAATCTAGAACAATCACAAATGTATTATTCAAAAAGTCACGTTGTCCGCGTTCTCTTAACATGCACTAATAAGTAAGTAATTAATAAACTAAATTTTTATTTGATATATATCGACTAGTCTGTTGTAATAAAATTTAAATTTTCTATTTTTCGATTTACAAAAGATAGGTTCTATAGTGAGGACCTTAGATTGGTGGCGTAGCCACTGATTGTGTCTCCTGCTATAAATAACTGCATTCACATCTAGATCTTCTACCTGAAAATCCTTGAAACTAATAAGTTTGTAAAAATTTTAGATAAATGGGACAACAATTAATTATAATGGAATCGTAATTTTAAGTTACATAAATTCAAGCTTACTCAAAGTATCAAACAATGATTTCTACTATATTTTTTCAGAGTTTTAATTCTCGCGCCGCTTTAAACGGCCACATCCGAATCCATGGCGGTACTTCCCGCAACTCACCAACGCCCTCTATGATCGCTGCGGCGGAACGAAGAGCGGCTGCTGCTGCAGCCGCTGCCGTAACCTCATCCACAATTTGTCACGCTGCAGATTCGACGGAAGACTACCCTTGTAAGATCTGTGGGAAGTAAGTTACCATCTACAGTTACCTAAGTTACCTACATTGTATCTACTATCGTCAAGCAAAGCAATCAGTTCACAAAACTGATGGCTCATAAGGTAAATGGTCGGTGTGCTGTTGAGTCCTCTGCTTACGTGCTAACACTATCATTTTTATCTTTTTTTGATACATTTTTGTTACTTACTGAGTATCTTCTCAAATTAATTAAATTTTTTTGTTTATGTTTTTGATAGAAAAAAATATCAGCCACTAAATGAGTATCTTTTGCCTTAAAAATGTTTCTATAACATGTTAACAGAATCGTAAATTTAAAAAATACTACTTAAAGTTACTGTTTATATGAAAATGACTGGACTTTAAGCATAGACTTGTGATACAAACTAATACAAACATATTATTTTTTCAAAAAAATGAACTTGAAATTTTTTTAATTTGAGTTGAGCTTACTGTATATTTTTTTTATGTGCGTATACATGGCTGCGTACCTGTATACCAACAAACATCCACTGAGCGGAATGAGGTATTTACTCTATTAGTTTACTTCCTTTTTCTTTATATTATGCTAAGGATTCCAAACAGCATCAATTTAACTTAAATTAGATTTATCGCAGTAATTTATTTTTTCAAATAATTATTCTGAGGCTTCGCGTCCTGGTAATATAAAACATTGTTGCTTATCCCAGAATGCTTTTATGCATTCTATTAAAATGAATATGTTATATTGAAAGTTGAATAGGCAAATTTTACAACAAAAAGATAGATGTTAGCATTTGTTTCTATTCTTTGTTATAATCAAAAAGCCTAAATACAAGTTTACATTTTTAAAATAATATTTTAAGTTTACATTTTTTAAATAATATTTTTAATTTTAATTTTTAACATAATATTTTAAATCATTTTATGAAAATTATGATAATTACTAATTCTATGCTAAAACACAACAAAAACTTCAAAGCGCAGGTTCAAATTCAAAAAAATAGATGGATTATTATTGTATTTTTTTACGTTACGGTCAGATGCTGGCACCGCGTGATTTCACTGGTTTATTTTACACGTATGATGTGCACAATAAAGCAGTAGTAGTATATTGTAATCCTAGATGTGAAAGTGTTTATTTTCTGGGCCGAAAGAAGATGAACAGGCGAGACCTGTCGAGCCTGGCCACTTCTAGAGACCCAGAAAACCACTTTTCCGGCATGGATTACAGATTGTTTTTATCCTACACAAAAAAATAGTGTAAAAAATACAAAATACTCAAGGTATACAAAAATTAGGTACCAGATCAAGTGACCCAACGAGCATTTGGCAGATATAAGAAATTAATCAAGTTTTTATTTAAGGGGTCTTTCTACCTTAGAAATTATAAAAATAATCTTTTTTTAAACATTTTTTTTGTATAGAAAAAAAAAGATAAAATTGTGAAATTTTGTAGGTATTTTTATTCATATTCAAAGAATACAAATAAAATTTCTTTAGATTTTTAAAGTGCCATCTTCTGGCCATAAGTTTCTTTTGGAAAAAAAATAGGAAAAAAAAACAAAAAAAAACTTTTGAAAAAATATTTTCGCAAAAAATTAAAAAAAAAATTCAAAAAGTTTTTAAAAAAATCAAAAATTTTATTTTTTTTACTTTTTTTTTTGAAAGTAATACTTTTTTTTATTTTTTTTTTTTAAGTTTAACTTTTTGTTTTTGGGGGAATTACTTTAAAAATAGGTAGAATTGCTACTTATAATAAAATGTTACGTTAATCGGGATTTTTTTCAGTTTGCTTCGATTTTTTAAATGTTTAACTCCCCATTATTGTTTTTGGGGGGGTTACTTTCAAAAACAATAGGAATAATCCCCTCATAGTATAATAATACTTTTGTGCATTCGTATGTTTTATTAAACACTTCTGCGCATAAATATGTTCCACCGAACGCTACTGCGCATGGGACATTTATATATGTTTGCTAAAATACTTTTGCTCATTCATATATAAACACATCTGCGCATAAATATGTTCCACCAAACACCTCTGCTCATGGTATATTTGTATATGTTTGCCAGAACACTTTTGCGCATTCAGATGTATTATTAAACCCTTCTGCGCGTAAATATGTCCTACATTAGATTTTTTTATTATCAGATTTCGTTACCTCAAAAACCCCTATAGATATACCAATTTTCACTAGAATATTGTAAACATTTAAATATAATCACCCACTACCCCCGGGGTGGAGTTAGAAAAAAATTATTATCAGATTCAGTTTCGCCGACCCCAAAAACCTTTCACAGTGATCCCCGGATATGATTAGGTTTTAAAGAAAGGGCATCAGAAACAAACAACCGATCTTGGTAGTACAGGGTATGGACATCATAGATCCATTATCAGTTAAATCGCGCTTGCGTATCTTTGAAAGATATTGGTAAAAACTCTTCAGGAGGAATCCCGATTAACACCAACTAATTAAAAGAAAAATTTACATTTATTTTAGTAGTAATTTTCGCCCAGATTCTAACACTGATTAAAAAATTTACCTGTCTTTTGCCGATTTTTAGAAAAACGCAATAAACCATGATTTTAGTACAATTTTTCGACTGGCATAAAAACTCTATTTCAGTGAATATTAAAACATGACTGGTTTTAAATAACAGCTAAAATAAATAAGTTTAAAAGTATAATAGCAAATATAAAGAATTAGATTCAATTTCTACATCAGAAAATATGACAAAAAGTTCCTATATGCCTAACGTATGCCTAAAAATGCGTTGTAAGGGAGCTATGCCTCTTTGAAAGTGGCTAAAAAATTCAGTTTTTATTTAATAGCTCAGGAACCCTTTGAGATATAGCTACGAGGTCTTGCACGTGAACTAATCTTAACAAGGCTCATCTTCGTATATTATTTTCATGTACTTATTTTAACCAGGGGCTTGCGAAACGGGGCGGACTTATCAGTTTTTTGTCACAAACTTTTTCAGGTGTAAATTTTTTGTAATTTTACTTTTGGTATATGATTACTCAGGTGAAAATACATAAAAAAGGTACTCACGGTTCGTGGACGAAAAATGAAATAGTAAAGTGTTGAAAACATTAGTATTTAATTTTTTGTCCAAGAACTTTGAAATTTCACCTTCAAATTAATATTTCCCGAAAACGGTTAATCCTACAGTGTTACAGCAAGAGTACCTTTTTTATGTATTTTGACCTGAGGAATCATATACCAAAAATTATATCACAAAGAAGTTGCACAGAAAAAAGTTTGGGACAAAAAACTAATGCAAAAAATTAATTAAATTTGGACGAAAATACTTACACAAATTTTAGATAAACATATATTTGTTTAATAGTTGAAGAGAAAAAAAGTTATGTTCTCTTAAACTATAACTAGTATTTAGGGAAAAAAATGCTATTATGAAAACCCCAGCTTTAAGAGTGTATTTTGCCTTGTAACGATATAAATCGTCACTTTGTAATATAGCAAGGGTTAATTAAACTATTCGTTTACTTACGTTATAATTTATGTTTATTTTGTATATAAATAGTTACGTACGTACAGAACTATTTTGTATCTGGGACTATTTTGTAGCAGGAACTGAATTCTAACCATATAAGTCTCTATTCCATAGTTCTACCTGAAAATAACATAAAGAAAACATAATTAGAATATGATTTTTAATAATAAAGAATCATATGACTTATTTCTCTATGGTGCATTTGTCTATGGACTTACCTGGTTTTTATATGTTTCAGAGTCTATTGAGGGTTGGATTTCACTGGCTTTCATTTGTAGCTTGTCTCTCCTGGAAAGTTTCGTATGTTTATCCCTTCGGGATAATCCAGAATTTGTTGAAAATAGTTTGCTGGAACTGCTCACTTAGATTCAGTATTTTGTTTATACTTAGTTCACAGGACACTTAGTATTCTGTTCGTATTTTTATTAGTTTTGCTGATAAACAATAAGTATTGTTTATATTTGTTTCTTAGAGTAATATTTTGAGGTTAGATATCACTAATACGGATTTATTAGGAAATAGTCTTTTTGGTTATTATCTTTGATGTAGTTTCAGTTACCTTTATTAGGAATCCTATACGGTAAAACTGTAGTTTATAATGACTTACATAGATGTCGCTAATAGTTCAGAAATAGGATTTTATTTACCTGAAGGGTTCATACCGGTTGATAAGGTCGATTTTCGCTCTTTCTTGATGAACTCTGTACAATGGTGGTGTCATTTTGACGAGTGTTTATTTTCTGTAATCATCGAAGTAATCCTTCATGTATTTTTATTTAAAGTTAGTGAAAATGAATATTTAAACAATGCGGAAGATATTATAACTGGTATTTTCTACAATTATGCATTTATAACGTTTCGATGGACATCGAAGACTTAGAATGACATGTAAGTTAAGTTTTTCTGTTTCTTAGAATATTTCTGAGATATAATTATTGTTTTAGCACCATTAATTAAGCACAATCACTAGACCATTAATTAATTACCATTTCTATACCATTAATATGGAATTACATTAATTTAAGTTGAAGTTTATTTTGGTATATTTGATATACAAGTTCTCCGCATGGAGTGATGTTCTGTTGGAACATGGTTCTGTATTTTTCGGCATAGATAAATTCTATATGACCGTCTAGCAGACAATTTTATATTGGACAAAATTTTCAAAAGCATATTTAATCCCGGACAACATTTTCAATCGTACATTTTATCCTGGAAGATAATTTTTCCAAAGTAGATGGGACAGCCTATATTTTTTTTTTCTTTCATTTGAGAAATGAATTCATCAGCATAGGGGAGACTTGCACAGATGGAGACGATGGAATTCATACCTCATGGATTTTGCAGAAACCAGCTAAGTACTCATTCTGAAAACTTTTGAAAGCAATATTTCATATTTTTAAATTCTTTTATTTCAATATTCTTATAACTGTAAACTTTATCAGATCTGATATAGTATTGATTAATACTATATGCCCTTCTGGCTTTTGTTCATTTTTAGGTACTTATTTTTTTTAAAACATTTAATCTCATTTATTAATTATTAAATATCATACTTTTGATTAAATGATTTCTAATTTAAGCATGACTTTTATACACTGCAAGAAATGATTGTTGTTTACATACATTTCTTGGTGCTTGCTGAACTTCATGTTTTCTTTATACATTTAAGTCGAATGATTTCTGAATTTAGTAATTTTTATTAAGATTTCTTTAATTATATCTTAATATAATTACACATATTTTTTATATATATTAATACATTACTTGATGTGCTTTCATTAAGTTTATTTATAATAAATTTCTCAAATGAATTATCTTATTTTATTTAGGGGTTATATTTTCTCAAACTGAAAAGCTTAAGTATTTACACTAGGTTGTTACTTACCTAAAGGAGTAAAAGCTAAAGTAACTGGCGCCCCTAACAACATTAATCAATTCTTTCTATTTTTCCCTTGCCCATACCCATTGCTCCGCTGTCAAAACTAGCCGTTGGCAGTGAACGTATTAATTACGGTACAGCCTACGAATATAATTTTCAATAAAAAAAGTATTATCAATCCTTATAGACTCATCAATATAGAATAGTAAATTATATTAAAAAAAATAAATTTCCAAAGTTTTTTAAAACCTCAAATGGCCAACTTTTCGCCCTGACAAAACACTGTGCGGGGGTGAGGGGGTAAATATTTTCAATATTTTCGTCAAAAATTGTATATAGGGGTTTTTGGGGACTACGAAACTGAATAAAATTTCTCTAAGGGGCAGGGGGTAGTTAACGTAAACATTGGTATATAGGGGTTTTTGAGGTTGCTGAAAGTGAATCTAATAATACAATAAAATCTTACTCCACCCTCTGAGAGGCGGGGGGTAGTTTTCTTGAAAATTTAATATATTTGGGCTTTTGCGGTCGCTAAAACTAAATCATAAATTTTTTTTTTTCTAAATCCACCCCTAAGGGGCGGGGGTTAGTTTTCGTGAAAATTGGTTTTTTTATAGGTTGCTGAAAGGAAATCTAATATTGACTGATATATTGGGGTTTTTGTAGTTTTCGTGAAAACTGATATATTGGGGTTTCTGAGATTTCTGAAAGTGAATCTTATAATAAAAAAACATTTCACGCGCGGGGGTGAAAAATGGGAACGTTTTTTTACTGGGCAGTGTATTTCAGTTAGTTTGGTGTTAATTATTGGGTAAAGCAACCTTTAAACTGTTTAAATAAACAGTTTAAATTATACATGATTTCGTAAATGTTTAAAACTCTACGTTAATTTTGGTCAACGCTAATTTCAGAAATTTTGTAACAATTTTAACGACTTTTTGTTAATAAGTAATATTTTTTATATTTTTTATGATTATAAAAGAACATAACCTATATATTTATCTAATATTGCCGGCATGCCAATATTTAAAAAAATAAACTGATTTTTCAACTGATTTTATTACTTTATATTATTTTGTACTTTATATTCTTTTGAAACATAAAGTAAAAGTTAAAATAAATATGCTTTTTGGAATCCTGCTACTTAAGAACATATTATACAGGGTGTATTTGAAATAGCGTAGGAAATTTTAACAGGTAATTCTACATGATAAAATATGACAAAAAGTTCCTATAAACATATGTCTAAAAATGCGTCATAAGGGAACTACGCCCCTTTGAAATTGGCTAAAAAAATCGGTTTTTATTTAATAACTCAGGAACCCTTTGAGATATTTTAACGAGGTTTTGCACGTGAATTAATTTTAATAAGGCCCATCTTTGTATGTCATTTTCACGTACTTATTTAAACCAGGGGTGTGCGAAACGGGGAGGCCTTATCAGTTTTTTGTCCCAAACTTTTTTCTGTGTAACTTTTTTGCAATTTTATTTTTGAAATATAATTCCTCAGGTCAAAATACATAAAAAAGGTACTCTTGTTGTAATACTGTAGGATTAACCGTTTTCGAGAAAAGTTCATTTGAAGTGAAATTTCACGGTTCGAGGACGAAAAATTAAATACTAAAATATCGAAAACCAAAATTTTAATGATGCAATGTTATTCTACATCAAAAACTAAGAAAAAAAGTTTCCATACATGTAGGTCGAAAAAACGCTTTTAAAGCTACCATAGCCCTTTAAAAATGGTGCATATTTAGGAGACCATAGCTCCATTAGGATTGATTTTTGGAAGTACCTGTATATGAGGTTTTTTTCTTAGTTTTTATTGTACATTCGCCCTGCATCATTAAAATTTTGGTTTTCAACAATTTAGTATTTAATTTTTCGTCCTCGAACCGTGGAATTTCACCTTCAAATGATTTTTTCTCGAAAACGGTTAATCCTACAGTATTACAACAAGAGTACCTTTTTTATGTATTTTGACCTGAGGAATCATATTTCAAAAATAAAATTGCAAAAAAGTTACACAGAAAAAAGTTTGGGACAAAAAACTGATAAGCCCCCCCCCCCTGTTTCGCACACCCCTGGTTTGAATAAGTACATGAAAATAACACATAAAAACGGGCCTTGGTAGGATTAGTTGACGTGCAAAACCTCGTTGATATATCTCAAAGTTATTAAATAAAAACCGATTTTTTAGCCACTTTCAAGGGGCGTAGCTCCCTTATGACGCATTTTTAGACATATGTTTATAGGAACTTTTTGTCATATTTTATGATGTAGAATCATCTGCTATCAGATACACCGTGTATACTGACATTTGTTATTGTGTACGTCTAGGTGAAACGTTTTCATAATCTAGTAGGTATATTTTTATTTTTAAGATTTAGATTATTTAAAAATTTTCGCCCATAATTACAATTAATAAATTTGTACTTTTTACTTTTTGCTTTTCCATTTTGAAAATTTTCCAAATTTCGAGGAAACCTTGTGTTTGTGAAAAAAAATTCAATTTTTTTTGCGTATATTTGCGTTTTATGATGTTTTATGTTCATATAAATCAATTTCGAGCAAAAAAAATATCGGTCGGTCGATCGGTCGGTCGGGCGTTCTGCCCGGGAAATCTTCTAGGCACGATAATTTATTGAAGAAAGCTTTAAGTTAGAGACTTGAAATTTGGCATACAAGTGTGTTACCAAAAGTGTTCGCTCGGGCTTGTTTTTAGTGAACATTGGGGTGCGGCATTGGATAAAAATACATTTTTCCGCATTTGCCCCCCATACAAAAATTGAGCCATGTGATACATCATTTGAAAGCTTATAAAATTCTCTATTACACTGTATAAGTATTTATTGTTTATTTATTGTTTGTTTCTGATAATATTCAAGTTTAGAATTTCTTACTTTAGTGTTTTTAAGTAAACTTTTGGTTAAAATGGCCTGTGGAGAAATCTGAGTAGTACCACCATGTGTGTCTTTTTTCAATGGATTTACTTATGAGAATAACTCAAAATAGGTCTAACTTGAGTTACATCCTTGTTGCATGGAAGTATCGATATAGGGGTTTTTAAGGTTGCTGAAATTGAATCTGATAATTTTTTTTTTAACTTTATCCCTGCGGGGGTGAGGGGGTAAATATTTTTAAATGTTTTAAATTTTTTCGTCAAAACTGGTATATAGGGGTTTTTGGGGTTGACGAAACTGAATCTAATAATAAATTTTTTCTAAATCCACCCCCTGAAGGGCGGGGGTAGTTTTCGTTAAAATTGGTATATTGGGGTTTTTAAGGTTGCTGAAAGTGAATCTGATAATAAAAAAATCCACCCCCTGAAATTTGGGGGTAGTTTTCTTGAAAATGTATATATTGGGGTTTTTAAGGTCGCTTAAACTGAATCTTAAAATACAATTTTTCCAAATCCACCCCTTGAGGGGCGGCGGGTAGTTTCGTGAAAATTGGTATATTGGGTTTTTTAAGGTTGCTGAAAGTGAATCGGATAATAAAAAAAAATTCACGCGCGGGAGTGAAAAATGGAAAAGCTTTTTTACTGGTCAGTATATTTATAATTTTTTACAAAACTAATAGTCAGATTTTCGTTTTTATTTTGGTTAAAAAAATTGGCTACCTGTTACAAAATCAGCAAACCAAAGAATTTTTTTAACACATTGCTTTTTTTGGATTATTGTTCAACAATGTTTATATTATAAGCATAAGCTTAAAGCTTGGGGGCCCTCAATGAATCGGTGTACCAAATAACTGAATAAATAAATAAATGGCTTATTACCAATATTTATTTAAAATCTATTTTAATATCATTAGGACTTTTTATTTTTAATCAATTAAAAAAAAAATACGTTTCTACTAAAAAAAAATAAGTGAAAGTTTCCTCTGGACGTACACAAAAAAAATAAAATACTAAATGAATTTTCAAAAAGAATCGTCAATTTATATTATCTATGCAAGGTGCATAGACATCTATTCCCTACTGTCTTATGTTGTATTTTCCAAAATAAACATTACAAAGCATGATACTGTTACTACAAGGCTCCTTCATAAAATAAATTAGCCAATTTTTGAAATTTGTTTTTTATTGATAGTGGACTTTTTTAGAACTACGATATATTGCACGTGAGCATGTCACAACAAAATCATCAGAACCGATCATTATTAATGAATTTATTTATTTTGATAATACTACCCTTTTAAAAAAATAATAATGTTTGGGTTACTTAAATAAAAAAAAACTTTTCATTCAAATTGTAAGCCTTAAGATTCCAAACGAAAAAGAGTCAATATTTAATAAATTCATTAATTTTGTGAAATATGTTTCATAACATTGTCATTCTAAAATACCTACTTACATGCAATAATTTTTTTTTAAGCCGGAACTGTTTATATTGTTAAAATGTCTTTCATAATATATAAATTAGATATTTAGTGGATAAATTCCTTCTAAAAGTAACCCGGCTTTTAAAAGCCAGTGAAAGAATGCAATATTAGCCCAAGTCCACTAGCTCAATATAAAAATTATTTTTTTATGAACATATTGCCTTTAACTTTAGGTTAACTGTGCTTAAAAAATTACAAAGGTCAAAACAGCGATGTATAGTTTTGTCTTAAACAGTTTCACCAAAACAAACTCGCCATGATTAGTAGATAAAAATGCAAAATAAATTTGCATACATTTCTTGTGTAGCATTTGATTCCGCTTTTTGTTTTGCACCTCTTTGCAAATCTCTTTTGGCTAGTATTGCATTATAACACTTTTATAACACATATAATTTTATTTCTTCTATCTATGTTGGCCCAACCTTCAATAGTAAGCAAAGCTCTAATATAGATCAGATTTAATATATATTATGCTAATCATACTATGGAATAGTTAAGTTAATTTATCTTGAGCCCTAGATGATAAATTCAATTTAATTGTCCTGGCAAGATAATTTACGACAACGTTATATATACGCACTGCATAGGACTTTTTTGTGGAATGCAAAGCGTTGCATGGTTGTGTTGGCTTCTTGCAACTATTAGTGACGAACCTAGGGTTCAGGATAAATAAATTGAACTATATAAATAATATGATTAGTAAAATTGTTTTTTAAAGTTGAAATTACCAGTACTAGAGTCTGCACGTGTTAAGATTGGTACAATGATGTCATTAAACACAGAATGCGCAGTAAGCAAAAACCGACTGTTTACATAGTCTAGCAACGGCGCGTTTTCCTTAGCAACGGTCGCTTGGTGCAATAAATCCGTTGATTCGCCTACAATGTTCTGCGCAGTACTACACCGTCCGTCCGTCCAACGTCTTGAATGGGGCGCTCCGGGTCAGAGCGTAAGCTCTCTTGCCCTTGATTAATTTTAAATTTTTTTTTGTCTTGAGTATATTCGGTGGTGAAAAGTCCATGTTGGGCAATTTTTTTTCTTCGGGTGGAGAACGTGTTTTGTCGTAGAGAACAAAATCACAAAAACGATATTTCAGTTTTTCTTTTTTTTTTCTTTATTTTAATTTTTATTTTCCATTAATATAAATAATTTTTCCTAAATAATAATGCTTAACCTAAGTGGAGTGGGATATGTGGGGAAAGGGAGGGTGTGATGTTAGAACTTAACTTAAATATACATGTATATAGATGAATAAATAAATAAACAAATAAATAAACAAATAAACTAATAAATAGGTGGACTATAACATGGGTGATAACAGGAAGGGAGTAATTAAAATTTGAAAAGACATTTAAAAATTGGTTAAACAAAAAAATAAAAACGAAAAAAAAAGAACAAAAATTAAATAAATAAATAAATAAATAAAATTAACAAAAACCAACGGTTTACATAGTCTAGCAACGGCGCGTTTTCCTTAGCAACAGTCGCTTGGTGCAATAAATCCGTTGATTCGCCTAAAATGTTCTGCGCAGTGTCGTCATTAATTTTATGACATCACAGTACCATTCTTAAGGCGCGCGGACTCTACCAACAATAATTAACCTTGCGTTAGGCGCTTGATTTTGAATTGAATATATGCATCACCTTACCTAATTTTTAATTTTCTTATATTTATTTTCGATTCCAGTAGCAAATAAACCAACCTCCGACATGTAAGCTGCTTTAGGCGAATATACCTTATAAATCAGCTTTTGTATAAAACTTACAAGATGCTTGTGAGATTTAAAAAAATATCCCACTACTACACTAGCCCAATGAAAATAAAATCTCTGGCAAGGCAGACTTCACTAAAGAGTAGTATTTAATAAAAAAAAAATAGGTAATAGGTACCTTGCGTATCTAACGTAAGGTTTAAAGTGACGAAACACTAAAATAAACTAATTTAATAGCTAAATTTCATCTTTAATAAACTACAAATGCGTATTTTTTATAATACTAATTATTTTCTTTTATTTTATAAGGATTTTCGCAAAAATAAAAAGCCGTAGCGCTCATATGAAATCGCATCGACCTCCTGATGCCGAACCTGTAAGACGAAGAAATGCTGCTGAAGCAAAAGAAGCAAAGGAGCAACAACTTTTGTTACAGCAACTAAAACAGCAACAACAAAAACAACAGCAGGATAACTTAAGTACTCATAGCTATGAACTTTCAGTGCCAAGTCCTTATTAAAACAAACATTGTGGATAGTCTTAAAATCAAAATATAACATGATCAAAAAAAAAATCATAACGGAAATGAGGAATCAAAATGAATTAAAACTAACTCAAAAGTCAGATCAAAATGTTTAAAATAAATTATTTGAAGAAGACTTAGGTTGTAAAAAAAATAATTAAAAACCATATTAAACAGAGATATATATTTAATAAAAAAAATAATATATAGGGGTTGTGTTAGGTTACAATAGTAACCTTAGTGCCTTTTCCGATCGTCAGAGTGAGACACTAGAATGCAGTAGTAGAGGAGTTA
This sequence comes from Brachypterus glaber, assembly GCA_958510825.1. Lineage (NCBI taxonomy): Eukaryota > Metazoa > Arthropoda > Insecta > Coleoptera > Kateretidae > Brachypterus > Brachypterus glaber. Next base: position 3,712 of record CAUEHQ010000885.1, on the reverse strand, counting down.
TGCAGAACTATTTTTTTTTACAATGCTATAATTTTATTTTATTTTATTAGAAACATTTTTTCTAAAATATTTAAACACTAGTACTTGTTACCTACAAGAGAATATCAATATTACAAAAGGATTTCAATCATATAAACTTCTAAAGAGTATTTCCACATATAGGCCAGGCACTGGGTAGGTTTTGACTTGCAAAAGTTTTAATTTGTTTTGGTTTGTGCAGTTTGGTGTCCTCATTAATAATCCGAGTTTTCGACCTTGAGCGACCGCCGCTCGCGCCGCCATATTGGAAAAACTGTGCCGAAAACCAGTTTTTCGAGAATATCTTCTCTCCAGCGCCACCTAGGTCAAAAATAATTATTACAAAGCATAATATTTCCTGCAACTTTTGTATAAGATATTTCTCAATCAGATGAACAGTTCACGAGTTACAGCTCAGAAAATTTCTACAATTCTCACAATCTAAAGTTTACATTTTTGTTTCACCTCGTACTATTCCCTTAGTCCAGGACTTGTGCGGGCTAGTAGTAGAGGGAACCACCGGCTAAAAACCAGTGTATAGGGATTTTCCGCTTCACTTATCCCTTTGAAGCACGCATTTTTTTAATTACTGCATTTCTATAAAAATTGTTGCATTATGCAGTTTTTGGGGTCGCTGATCACGAATGTGTTATCAGATTTTCAAAATTCAAAATGGCCGATCCAGTATGGTAGACCGAATTCGTAAAATTTACTCTGATGGTAATAGAAAATTATATATGTGGGTTTTTGGGGGTCACTGATCACGAATATATCAGATTTTCAAAATTCAAGATGGCGGATCCAATATGGCGGACTAAATTAGTAAAATTAACTCTGATTGTAATAGAAATTGGTATATGTGAGTTTTTGAGGTCTCTTATCATGAATCTGTTATCAGATTTTTAAAATTCAAGATGGTGGATCCAATATGGCGGCCGAATTCATAAAGATAACCCTGATTGTAATAGAAATAGGTAAATGTGGGTTTTTGTGTTCGCTGATCACGAATCTGTTATCAGTTTTTCAAAATTCAATATGGCGGATCTATTATTAAGCTAGGTGGTAAGTATATTTACCACCGCCAAATATCCATTATAAAACCAAATCGAACTCACGCTAGTTAGCTAGTTGGCTTGTTATGTAGACGCGATAGCCCATTAAGACATGCCCTCATAAAATCTCTACATTTTTCTCGAAATTTCTGTAAATACAGATTACTTAATACGTACTACCGTTTTTTAGTCATTTCCGCACCACCTGAGGTAGAGTAAGAGGCGTTTTTTTCTTTTATATGGTATCCCCAATAGGCCTAATCCACGACTCGTTATTTACGGATGTATTTTCTTCCGTTTCGATGCCCTAGATGGTCCAGGCAATATCTTGTTGCAAATTTATTTCCTCCTCTTCCAAGTTTTTATCTTCCCAAGCAACAAAGTAAGAAATATATATATATAATTTCAAGATATTTTTACCAACATTTGGTAAAAAATTGGTCTTTTATACCAAATATTTATCTCTCGAAGTTAAATTTACCTTAGAGTTATTGTTAAAAAAAAAAACTACTAATATACTGATTTTATGTCATTAAACACTGTTATACTCTTAAGTTTAAAAAGGTGTATAATTTGGTAAGATTTACCAAAAAATTATACCAATTGTTGTCTGTATTTACTTTCAGATATATTTTTTGGTAAAATTGTGAATATAAACTCTTATTTTTTTAGCAGATATAAACTATGAGAAGGATAGGTTTTCAGGAATAAATTGAAGTAAAATGGTGGTAATTTATACAAAATTATTTACTTTCAAGTAAAATTGTAAAATTAGCAGAATAAGTGACTTTTATGTATAGTAAAACAATAAATTTCGCCATTTTTTTCCAACAGCTGATTTGAAAAATGTCTTTATTTTTATATTAGGATTTAAATTTGTGCTTATAATAAAATAATATAATAAAAGGTTAATAAATAGAAGTGATTCTGTTGTAGGATAATTTAATTCAATAATGGATAAAAAATATTCATATTAAAAACAACATATTTAATATTTTTCTTGTAAAACACAATTTTTTAAGGCGCACGCCTTTTAGAAACTTTTTAGTTATGTTTTACAATACATTCGTCTATAGTATAAAAATTTTGTGCTCACAGTTCACCAGAAAGCAATAGTCACTTATGTATTACATTTACATTAGCCATTTTGCAAAATTAATTTGACGCCATCAAACACAACATATTCTTCATAAACATAGGAACTATATTATAATTAATTATAATAATATAATAATACGATAGATGGCCACTGTGTACTTTCGTAATTTTTTAATTACAAACATAATAAAAATAAATTTGTTAAACTATTTAGCCTATTTTGCGGTAAATTCTACTTAGAATAGTGAAAATACCGCACTATTTTAAGGAATAATTGTATTCAGGTAAAATCGTCTAACTTACTAATATTTTACTCATAATTTACTCTAAAAAAGTGCTCCACTTTGGTAAAATATACGAATATTTTACGTAAATTAACACCTAATCAAGGCAGTAGATTATTCTTGAAAGTTAAAAAATAGAACGATTCGTGTTTTTTAACAATTTTAACAATTTTTACTATTTTACTATTTGCTATTTTAACAATTTTGCTGCTTGGGTTCGTTATCCTTGAATTATTTTAAAGTTCTGTCTGATTAAATAATACTGTAAATTTTATTTATCACAACAAACTATAATTTTACAAACGTCAAAACTAGACATTTTTAGCCAGTAGGATAATTTGACATCATGTACTATAACAAAGCTAAAATAGCTAAATAATATCATACTTCATGTTATTTTTTGGTTAAATTAAAATTGTGTGTACTTTTCAAACAATCACTAAAAGTGGTATTAAATTCCTTTTGCAATAGAGAAAGCTTGAGAAAAACAGAGCAAACACTATGTATAAAAAATCAACGCTTTTGCGCAACGATTTAAAATCAAAAAATTGCTGGAATCTTCTGTAAATAAATACAAAACTGAGACAAAACTTTAGAAAATATCATAATTGAACGTAAGAAAAGACAATTGCAATTTCCTAAATATTCTTCTATTTTAAAAAATATCAATATCAAATAATTAATTAAACAATTTGATAACAATTAAAATTAATAATATAAATTTTTACTTACAAAATAAATTTAAATATGCGCACGAAAATCAAATTCTCTCAAACAAAGTATCTAAAACTAAAACTCACACCGCAGCAGACTTTTCGCTTTCACTTGTCCGCATTCGGGTTTTTTTCGCCGCTTCTTGAAGAATTATCAACTAACTAATAAGAGTTGTTAGTTCGTTGAGAATTATAGAGCATTTCTCTGTGGAAATGTTGTCAAGTTTATGTTATCAGGTCTATCTCACAATGTAATCTAAAAGTTCTGTAAACACCGTCAATTTGTTGTGCGAAAATGAGTAAAAAACGGTAGTACGTACGTATTATTAGTAGTACATACGTATTAATGAAATTTCGAGAAAAATATTATCGATTTTATGGAAGAGCATGGTTAGTGGGCTATCGTGTCTACATGACAAGCCAACTAGCCAACTAGCCAACTAGCGTGAGTTCGATTTGGTTTTATAATTGAAATTTGGCGAAGGCGATAACCCTTACAATCACAGTGGTAAGTATACTTACCACCTAGCGTAATATTGGATCCGCC
>CAUEHQ010000883.1:0-18064 GCA_958510825.1 Brachypterus glaber | reverse complement strand
GTCAAGTAGTGCGGAAATTTGAACAATTCGGTGTAGTTAAAGACTTGCCAAAGTCGGGTTGTGTTCGAAGTGTTCGTTCTGCAGAAAATATCCAGAGAGTTCGTGAAAGTGTAGTGGAGCGCCCTGAGACCTCTACCAGACGTCGTTCTCAAGAACTGGACATTTGTCGCACGTCATTACGCACTATTTTAAAAGAAGACTTGCATTTGCATCCATATAAAATTCAGTTAACTTAACCCTGGATCCTGACACTTATTTCATGTATACAAAAATGCACCTCTCGGGTTTCACAAACCCCAATAATAAATTATTAATAATAATTAAGAAAACATGTTTTTTACTTATTGTTTTGTTTTAAATCTTTCTGTACATGTTTTAAAAGGATTTATTTAAATATTTGTATATCACCACTAATATTTAGGTTTTGCTCAAGCTTTTTTTGAATCAATGCAACATCTGCCCACTGTAATAGAAGCGGTAGTTGGGGTTTTTGAGACTCCACAGTCAGGTTCCAGGGTTAAGAGACACAGCCTAGAGACCACGAACGTCGCCGCCAATAGTTACGCAATATTACAGCTTAATACACAAAATGACGATTTCTCAAGAACTGGACATTTGTCGCACGTCATTACGTACTATTTTAAAAGAATACTTGCATTTGCATCCATATAAAATTCAGTTAACTTAAGAGATACAGCTTAGAGACCCACGAACGTCGCCGCCTACAGTTACGCAATATTACAGCTTAATACACAAAATGACGATTTCTGCCGAAAAATCATAATGAGTGATGAAGCCCACTTCGATATGAACGGTTTTGTTAACAAGCAGAACTGTCGTATCTGGGCATTAGAAAACCCTCGTGTTATCCATCAACGACCACTTCATGCCTGTCGAGTCACAGTTTGGTGCGGTATTTGGTGTGGAGGTGTCATCGGACCTTACTTTTTGAAGACGCTGCAAGTGATTCACTTACTGTCAATGGAGATATGATCCAACACTTTCTAGCTCCTAAAATTCAACAACTTCACCTGCAAAACATGTGGTTCCAGCAGGACGGAGCAACTTGTCATACAGCTAGGGAAACAATGGATCTTTTGCGACCAATGTTCCGGGGCATTTTAATCTCTCGATTTGGCGATATAATCTGGCCCCCAAGGTCACCGGATTTAACGGCTCCAGACTTTTTTCTGTGGGGATTTCTAAAAAGTTATGCCAACAAACCAAAACAATGTAGAGCAGCTGAGAACAATATTCGGGTAAGCGATTCAAAATTTTCCTCTCGAAACCTGCAAAAAGTGATGGAAAATGTAGTTAAGAGAGCTCAGATTTGTGCGGCTTACAGGGGCGGCCATTCGTATGATATTATTTTTCAGACATAAAATTCTAACTTTAATAAAATATATATATATACTTAAATATGGTATAATTACATATTGCAAATCCAGGTTTACTGTGAAAATAAACCACTAGGACCTGAGATAACTGAGATAACCTGTTAATTTATATCACGTTGTTATGTTGCAAAATAAAACTGCAATTCAGTGTATTAAACTTACTTCCAAAATACCAGCCAGAAATAAATGATTAAAAAGTTTTCGCATAAATTAAAAGTTTTAAGAATAATTTTTAATAACTGACATAAATAAAAAAACATTATTTAAATAATATGTAGTTTTACTTTTACAATGTTTTTTTGTAAAATTTGGTTGAAACTGCTGCCTTTCTAATAGTTCACTAATCTACTAAATATTGTTTTATTCGTTATATAAAAACTATATTCTTCAGGTTTTCAGTACGATGGAGGTGATGCGTGGTTGATACCAGCGGAGAACCTACTTTTGGTCCCACTGTGATTATTACGGGAGGTAATGGAATGACGATCGCTTTTGGTGATGAGATATTTTTCTCCAATGCCAGAATGTTATTTGAAATAAATTTAAAGGAAGATGAATGGTATCATTTTCCTTCGGATCTAATTGATATTACGTCTTGGTAAGTTATTAATAATGTTTTAGATAGCTGTATCTATATTAGGGTGCCTAGTCAAAATTAAAAAATGGACTTTTTAGGGTCTTCAAAATTTCGGAAAGCCTTGCCAATCGTGCAAAAATTTTCAATTTTTTTTGCGTATTTTTGCGTTTTATGACGTTTTATGTCGATATAAATCGATTTCAAGCAAAAAAAAAATTGTCGGTCGGTCGGTCTGTCCAGAAAATCTTGTGGGCACGATAACTTAAGAATGCTTTAAGCTAGAGACTTGAAATTTTACATAAAGGTATGTTACCAAAAGTTCTCGCTCGGGATTGTTTTTGTTAAACATTGGGTTTCGGCAAGGGGCAAAATACATTTTGTTTACAAAAATTTGAAAATTATAATTATAGGAGTTTTTAAGGTTGCTAAAATTTAATCTGATAAAAAAAATTCTAACCACCCCCGTAGGGGTGAGGGGGTAAATATTTATAAATGTTTTCGTCAAATTTAGTATATAGGGGTTTTTGGGATCGACGAATATGAATCTGATAATAATTTTTTTCTAATTCCTCCCCCTGAGGGCTGGGGGGCAGTTTTCGTGAAAACTGGTATATTGGGGTTTTTGAGGTTTCTGAAACTAAATCTGGTAATAAAAATATTCTAAATCCACCCCCTGAAGGGTGGGGGTAGTTTTCGTGAAAATTGGTATATTGGGGTTTTTGAGGTTGCTGAAAGTGAATCTGATTATAAAATAATTCTTATTCCACCCCCTGAGGGGGTAAATATTTATAATTATTTTCAATATTTCCGTCAAAATTGGTATATAGGGGTTTTTGGGATCGACGAATACGAATCTGATAATAATTCCACCCCCTGAGGGGTGATGGTTACTTTTCGTGAAAACTTGTATATTGGGGTTTTTGAGGTTTCTGAAAGTAAATCTGGTAATAAAAAAATTCTAAACTCCACCCCCAAAGAGGCGGGGGGTAGTTTTCGTGAAAATTGGTTCAGGTTGCTGAAAGTGAATCTGATAATAAAAAAATTCTTATTCCACCCCCTGAGTGGCAGGGGGTAGTTTTCTTGAAAGAATATATATAGTGGTTTTTGAGGTCGTTAAAACTGAATCTTATAATATATTTTTTTTAAATTTCAGCCCCTGATGGATGGGGGGTAGTGTTTGTGAAAATTGGTATATTGGGGTTTTAACTTTTAAAATAAAAAGTACATTAAGTCTGTTCCGGTTTAACCGGAAATGACACCAACTTTCGATTTTTAAATTGGACATCCTATTTTTTTACATATTCCAATTCTACGCTTCATTCTGAGTTCAATGATACCAAAAAAGTGATATTTTAAATTTCAAAGTTTTTTTATTTAATTTTTAGTTTTTATCATAGGTAGGTCATGATTACTTAAAATTACTCGAAATTGACTCGGTAAAATCCGATCCCTAGTAATATTACATACAACTAAACAACAAAAAATCAGCGTCACAAGATGTCTGTCAACAGCAACGTACAGAGACGATACCGTCAAGTGATCGCAATGACGCAACGAGCGACGAGACCGACATGCCCAGAACACCCCCAGACGACACAATATCCACTGGAGATCCAGTATACTGGGCTATAGCTGTACAGGGCTATAGCCGTGTATCCACAGGATGTCTCATCTAAAACGGATATCTTATAGATATCCAGTGGATCCCCATTTTAAATACAAAATGGATATCTTATGAAATACAAGCGCCTAATTGCAGCTCTCTGTGCAGGAGTTTGTTTTGGTTTTTTCTTGGTTTGGACTTTTTTTTTAATGAGGGGGCCTTGGTTTACGTTAAACCTAGTTTGGTGTCTGTTTGGTGTTTCTTTTTTGTAAAAAAAATTTTTTATTTAAAATAACATATTGAAAAATGGTCAGCGCATGCGCAGTTTATCAAAACGCTGCATAAAGAGCTGCACATAAGCGCTCCTTATGAAATATCCAAAAGATATATAATGTATATTTCATAAAAGATACAAACCTAAAAATACCTAAATCTCAAAAACAAAAAAAAATGTATAGAATCTTGTAACTCTGACCTGACGACATAGGGGTTTTTGAGGTAAAGTAAATCTGATAATAAAAAAATTCCAACTCCACCTCCAAGGGCGGGGGGTAGTTTTTTTAATGGAAAGGGGGGTTGTGTGATACATCATTTTAAAGCAAATACAATTCTCTAATTGACCATATAAATATTAATTTTTAAACTTTTTTTTATATTTTCTTTATATATTTTTTTTGTTAAAAATACGAGTTTTTAAGATTTTTTGTTGTAAAATTTAATTTTTATCGTTTAAAAAAATAATTTACGTATTCCTCGTAGAAAACTAGTAAAAACTCGTAAAATGAAAGTGTATTAATACTCGCTGAAACAAGTAAATAAATTTCCTCGTAGAAAACTATTAAATACTCGTAAAAATAAAATCCAATATTACTCGCTGGGACGAGTAAAAAAATTTCCTAGTAGAAAACTAGTAAAAACTTGTAAAATGAAAGTGTATTAATACTCGGTGAAACAAGTAAATAAATTTCCTCGAAGAAAACTAGTAAATACTCGTAAAAATAAAATCTAATATTACTCGCTGGGACTAGTAAAAAAATTTCCTCGTAGAAAATTAGTAAAAACTCGTAAAATGAAAGTGTATTAATACTCGGTGAAACAAGTAAATAAATTTCCTCGTAGAAAACTAGTAAATACTCGTAAAAATAAAATCTAATATTACTCGCTGGGACGAGTAAAAAAATTTCCTCGTAGAAAACTAGCAAATAATTGTAAAAAAAGTATAAAAATATTGAAAAATATAGTTAAAATACTCGTAGAAACGCGTTAAATGAATTTACTCGCTCAAACTCGTAGAATTTTTTTTAGTAATTACATTTACTCGTTAAAGCCTAATAAAAACTTGCAAAGATTTTACGAGTTTAAACTAGTTTATACTACCTAGTTTGTTTCATTAGGGTATACATATGTAAATGCATTTTGATTCTAGCGTGTAGATTGTTTAATTCCTCGGCCATTTTCCTTATATTAGCCCCAAAATATATTGTTAAAATTGATTTTTGTTGCTGGTTTAAGAAAAGCATATATGCTTTATATACAGTGCGGTCCAAAAGTCACCCCCCCCCCTTTTTAACTTTTGAACGAGTTGAGATATCGACTTCAACTTTAAAACTCTTAAATAAGACAACTTAAGCTATCTTTTAGCATTTATTTGATATTTTCAACTCTTAAAATGTGGGCAGGGCGGCATGGGGGGACATTTGTTTAAATGGAAAGGGGGGTCGTGTGATACATCATTTTAAAGCTTATAAAATTCTCTATTTAAACTAACATTTAAAAAAAAAATTTAAATGTTTTTTAAGGTTTTGAGTTTTCAATTTTTTGTGCTAAAAAATTCAATTTTTTAAGTTTTTTTTATAAATTTTTATTTATGTCAACTAAAATTAGTTTAAAAGTATAATTAACATTTTTTTATGATGAAATTAGGCATTTTTAAAAAATTATTTGTTTTTTTTTTAGAGGAATTTTGACATTAATACCCATTTTCAACCCCATTTTAAACCCAAAAAAATATTTTTTTTTATTTAAAAATATGGAGTTAAATGGATAATTTCATAAGCTTTAAAATGATGTATTACACGACCCCCCTTTCCATTTAAAAAAATGTGCCCCCATGCCCCCCTGCCCACATTTTAAGAGCTGAAAGTATTAAATATATGCTAAAAGATAGTTTAAGTTGTCTTATTTAAAAGTTCCAAATTTGAAGTCGATATATCAACTAGTTCAAAAGTTAAGAGGGGGGGGGTGACTTTTGGACCGCTCTGTATGTATTAGTCTGTTAAAACAAATAATTACACTGCTTCCCTTCTGATCCCTTTCATTCCATGTTTTATCATTCATTCCATGTTATATGTATCATGCACATTCCTCTCAAATAAATAAAAATAAATTAAAAAAAAAACTAACATATAATTAAGAAAGGCTCAAAAAGTCTGCTCAAACATATAAGGGCCACTTGCACCAAATTTTGGTACGGGATTAACTCAGCTAAACCGAGTTTAAGTTAAAAATGCTGCGTTCTGATTGGCCATCCGTCAATTTAATCCAAGTTTAAAGTTAAACCATCATTGGTGCAAGTGGCCCTAAATTATTCAGATAAAGATATCAACATGTCAACCGTAAGTATTACCAGGAAAAACTATTACGATAAAATTCCCTATAAAGTTACCAAATCTCACGACCTAGTGTCAAAAATTTGAACCCCCTAAAGTCAAGAATAGGTTTAATGGCTGACAACGTAATGTCACTACTTATTTGTATTGGAATCCTGTTCCCCCACTCCTCTAGTTCATTTTTCTCAAAGAAAAACTGGAGCGCTTATGTGCAGCTCTATGTTATTTTAAATAAAAAACATTTTTTACAAAAAAATAAACAACCAACCAACGTTAACGTAAACCAAGGCACACTATGGAACGAAGCGGGCCATACGTTGGACATCGTATCTTTCTTGAAAACGGTAGTCGGGATTTTGATAAAATTTGGTATGTAGCTATTTTTAGGTACGAGAAAGCCTTTTACCTAGGTTTAATTTTTGGCAAAAATCTGGAAATCTGGAAAATCTGGAAATCTTAGAAAAAATTAAATTTATTTTTTTTTTATATGAATAATTACCATTTAGCGTATAAGGGCCACTTGCACCAACTTTTGGTCTGGGATTATCTCAGCTAAACCGAGTTTAAGTTAAAAATGCTGCGTTTTGATTGGTCGGCCATCAATTTAATCCATGTTTAAAGTTAAACCTTCATTGGTGCAAGTGGCCCTAAGAAAGATATTTAACTAGGTAATATGGATAAGTTCTAAAAAATAAAAAATTTGGATAAGTTCTGGAAAATGTGTATAACTTGTAAAATTATTATCTTAGCTAATAAGTTTGGCTTTTTCGAGTGGAATTAAAACATTTACCTAACTATTGAGTTGAAAATTTCTGGAAAATTTCTGAAAAAGTTTTAAAATAGTGACAAAAAATTTTTATAAAAAAAGTGATAATAAAACAAACTAAATAAAGTAAATAATTTTTATATAGGTACTTTTATCAAAAACCAGTAATTCCCTAGCTTCCTTAAATAGTTCCTTTACTTTATTTTTACAAGTAGGAAATTACTGGATCTGAGGCTAACAATAAGCTATGCAAGATATCCTCATTGCAAAGAAATTCTGTAAAAGTTTATGTGAAAAGTTATTTTTTTTTATTGTCGTTTAAAACAAAAATTTAAATTAGAGGTTCTGTGGTTTTCTGGGGTATGATTTTTGCATAGGGTTTTTCCTTACTTAGTCCACTATAATGTAGTTATAAAAAATATGCGGGACTTTGAGGGACTTTAACGAAAAAACAAGAAATGTCGGAAAATTAAAAAAAAAATATATTACAAAAAATAGGGGATATACAAAATATTTTATTTTTTTATATAATACTCTTTTAAATTGTTATTATTGCGCAATTAATAGAAAAAGATTATATTGTAAGATAACAAAAAAAAAGACTACAAATTTTCGTAACATAATTAAGACATCTAATATAAGCGTTAATTTATCTAGGTAACCTTAGTTATAGATGGAAAGTTTCCTCTACTCAATGTATAAGATAATTAACTATAAGAAAAATGCATTTAAACCCTTATTTTTCATTTTTTGTTTTTTACCCGATGTCCAGCCTATGGCCCGGTTCGTTCCATAGTGAGGCACCCTCATAAAAAAAAAGTCCAAACCAAGAAAAAACCAAAACAAACTCCTGCACAGAGAACTGCAATTAGGCGCTTGTAGAAAAACCCCCAGAGAAACAAATCACATTTGTCAAACGTCATCAGAAATAAATACAAATGGTGAAGCTGAAGCTAAAGTGGTCTAACTAACATTTTTGGCGAAAATGAGTTAGTTTCATTACTAGACATTATATATTTATAGTTTAAACTCATTTTAGGTCTATAAACCTGCCCAAACCCCTTAACTTAAAAGATAACATTTAGGAACTCTACATTTATTTATTTTTTAAATTTGTTAAAAACGTTTTAACTCATTGTATTTTAAATATGTATTTTCCTATTTCTAAATAATATTTGCAAAAAATATATATAAGCGAGTATATATAATAAAATTATTTTTGAATGTGCCCAAGTATTACGCAACACTTTTTGAGGTATTCTAAATAAACCTGTTTTTTACAAAAAAAAAGGATCACAATATGAATAATTTTAGCTAAAAACGCACAAAAAAAGTTGTATAGAACATAAAAAGACCCACCAAATAAGATTATAATTAATTTAATGCCATTTTAAAGCTATTTCACACATAAATTTTAGAAATTGCTATTTTTGCCATAACTTATGGGCCATAAGTGAAAAAGCTAAAGTGGTCTAACTAACATTGTTTCCAACAGTCGTTATTTCCAAAGCAAAACCAACTATTGCAACAATTATGCATGAAATAGTGTAGTACTACCTTTAAACTATACTATAAAATTATTTTTGGGTGTATCCAAGACCTACGTTACACTTTTTAGGGTATACTAAATGAGCCTGTTTTTACAAAAAAAAACATTTTTTTGTAAAAAATAGGCTTTTTAGGTATACCCAAAAAAGTGTCACGTAATACTTGGATACACCCAAATATAATTTTATAGTATAGTATAAAGGTAGAACTACAGCATTTAATGCATAGTTGTTGCAATAGTTGGTTTTGTTTGGGAAATAACGAGTGTTGAAAACAATGTTAGTTAAACCACTTTAGCTTTTTCGCTCTTGGAAAAAATAGCTATTTCTAAAATTTATGCGTGAAATAGCTTTAAAATGATATTAAATTAATTAAAATCTTATTTGTGGGTCTTTTTATGTTCTATACAATATTTTTTTTCTAAAATTATGCATATTGTGAGCCATTTTTTTTCGTAAAAAATAGACCCATTAAGTATACCCCAAAATGTGTTACGTGATACTTGGAAACCCCAAAATGATTTTATAATATAGTATAAGTACACTATTATAACTTTCATTAGAAACTTTTCAATTTATACCGGATATAGACTTTTGTCCAACAAACTAACAGCTCTCTAGAATACGCATACCGTTAATATAAAGTATCGCCAACATCTCGGTTTGTTTGTAAACAAATAGTAGGTATATTCAGGCCTGAACAATAACAATTACCAGTTACTGTTATTGTTGTCTCTGTTAGAACAAAGCTGTGCGAGTAAGACAGACAAATGTATATGTTGGCTACATTTTTTTTCAGTTTTTACAAATGAAATTCCTATTCTAGAGAGAAGAGTTATTAGTTCGTTGCTTTTGTCTCTCTAGAAAACCGATATTGATCCGAGGGGCTGTACAAAAGAGTTCTTTTTTGCAAACAGTTCCTCAGAGTTCCTCTGAGTTCCTTCAGAGTTCCTCGGAGTGCCTTTGGAGTTCCTCGGAGTTCCTCCGAGTTCCTTAGGAGTTCCTCCTGAGTTCCTTAAGTTCCTCTCTGGAAGGGGCAAGTAAGCCGTAGAAATTACCGCTATACAAGCACATCTGCCAATAAAATAGTGCTTTCCAAAAATTTCAATTTTGTTTCCGTATTTTTGCGTTTTATGACGTTATACACGGTGCTTTTTTTGGGTTATTTTGCCATTCTTTGCCATTCGATAGTAAAAAGTCCATTTATATGATTTTCAGCGAAAATTAAAAAAATCTACCGAGCGCTTCGTTTTTTATTAAAAGAAAATAAATGCTAACTGAGCTGCGAACAGTAAAACAAGCCATGAACATATGAAATGCTACGCATTCTATTATATACTATTCACAGTAAATGGTACATTGCATTTTCCCAAATACTTTAAAAAAAAAATAAAAATCAAACTTAAAAAAAAAATTCTCAACAATTTTTGTTATTTTCTTGCTAAAAAGGAAAAAAAAATAAGGTTTTTTTTAATTTTTTTTTAATAATTGGAAAAATGCAATATACCCATTTACTGTGAGTAGTATATAATGGAATGCGTAGTATGAACAGTTCCAGAGATAAATTTTTCTCGATTTTGCAACATTTTGTTATATAAAAAGTTACGCACACGGTTGATTTTATGCGCATAGTGAAATTATCATTTTTAGTGATATTTTGGACCCATTCATCCAAAAATATCGAATGGTATACGATTTACCTAAACATGGGTGTTTTATAACAGATACCGCCTGGTCTAATATATTTACTAACTTCGTCAAATAGTCTACACGTCAGATAGTCTACGCTTTTTACGATTATTTTAAATTTTCTACCAGAAATCTTCGTCATGTCGATTTACAATTTTGAGGTTAGAATCCTTTGATATACACTTATCACTTATCAGTACAGCATACTACATATATACAGGGTGTCCGGTAACTCGCGTTGGAGCGGGAAACCATAGAATGAGAAAAATTGAACTTGGAGTAAAGATTTAGAATAACCTGTAAGGTGAATTACCTGAAAATTAGATTTTTGAAAGAAGATTTTGATTTATGTCACGAAATAATTTAGTATTATAATTATTTGATCTTTTGTATGTTTTGAATAAAGTTTTTATTGTTTTAACCAGTTTACTGAATAATCTACCAAATTTAGATAAAGCTATACACCGGGTAGGTGTAACGGTTTTAATATCTGGCGACCGTGACAGGACTGATTGGAAGATTATAATAGACAAAAAATGGATCGGGTTAAAAAAGAAAGAACTGTGGTTCGAAGCTCCTTCACTAAGAGTGGTAACAAGCTGGTTCAACTAATAGACGAAAATAAAGACACCTTAGATGATACCGTTGGTGATTTTCGAGTTATAGAGGAGTTTTATGAAGATTTGTGCAGATTAAATACACAAATTTTAAATGATCTTTTGGACATTGATGCTGAAGAAGCGATTATAGATCAAGAAATGACTACGTGCTGTGAGTATAAAACAAAATACTATAGAATAAAAAGCAGAGTTGATAGTATTTTAAAGAAAACTGAGGAATCAGTACGTAGTTTTAATACAGGACGCAGTAGCAGAACAAAACGTAGTTTTAAGCTGCCTGCCATTGAATTTAAGAAGTTTGGAGGAGAGTTCCTTGACTATTTAACATTTTGGAGCCAGTTTCGCAGAATACACGAAGATGAAGAGATCGACAATGCTGATAAATTTCAGTACTTGTTGCAGGCTATAATTCCGAAGTCAAGAGCTCGACAACATGTCGAAAGTTATCCTCCTACATGTAGTAACTACCCCAAAGCAATTGAAACCCTAAAATCATGTTTTGGCAGAGAAGATATTTTGGTGGAAGTATACGTTTTAATTTAGACAATAAGTTAAATTTATCAGCATTGTATGATAAATTGGAATGCCAGTTACGTGCACTAGAAACACTACGTGTGACGTCAGATAAATGCGCAGCTATGCTATACCCATTGGTTGAGTCGTGCCTTTCAGAAGACTTACTAAGAGCGTGGCAAAGGAACTCTTCATATTCCAACGACTCCAGTCTTAAAATGCGTTTGGACAAACTTATGGACTTTTTGAAGTCAGAAGTGGAAAATGAGGAGAGAATTAAACTATCCATGTCCAGTTTTAAGACTGCAGCTAAAACCAGCAACAGGAAACCTGAAGAAACACGTGTGTCTACTGCAACAGATTTGATTAATCAAAAGACTCTACACATTAAATGTGTTTTCTGCGATGCTGATCACCATGTTGAAGACTGTACTGTAGCTTTAAAGATGTCAACGACTGAGAAAAGCCAGTTATTGAGTAAGAGAGGATGTTGTTTTACCTGTTGTAAAGTGGGTCACCTAAGCAAAAGATGTAAGGTTAAAGTAAGGTGCCAAAATTGCCAAGGCCGACATTATACTGTAATGTGCAATAAAACTGAAAAAATGAATATTCCTGAACCGAATAAAAACGTGACTTTAGAAAATAATACCCAAGATCAACATGTTTTCTTACAAACACTCTTGGTAAGATTAGAGGGAATTCATACAACTAGAATGGTAAGAGCAGTCATTGACACGGGATCCCAGAGATCTTATATAACGACATCTACAGCAAATCTAATGGGATACGAACCTATAGGACAAGAGACCATTCATTATACATGCACTATTTGGTGGTACTCATTCGAATGCTTATAACCATAATATGTATAAAATAACCCTTACAGATACGAGTTTTAGATGTAATTTTAAAGTATTAGATCAAGAAGTAATTTGTAATAATATATCGGCTATTAGAGATGGACCATGGGATACAGAATTATCCAAGTTAGGCATTCAGTTATCCGACAGAATCGATGGCCCAATAGAAATTTTAATAGGGGCTGATATAGCAGGCAAATTATATACTGGAAAACAACACTTTGTCGGAGAACATTTGGTAGCAATACAGACTAAACTTGGCTGGACTTTGATGGGACGAACCTCAGATATTGTACAAAAGTCCACAGCTATGATTGTAACCAATATGTTTTTACAAGATCACAACGTTGCTGATTTATGGGCTTTAGATTCTCTGGGTATAACAGATCCTGGTGAAAGGAAGTCCAAAAAAGAGTCCGAAGAAGCTGTTATGGATCATTTTCTAGAAAATGTAACAGTAAATAACGAAGGTAGATATGAGGTTAATATGCCATGGATCGAGGGGCATCCACCTATACCTACTAATATCAATTTGGCAAGAAAACGACTAGAATCCATGATCCGCAAAATCCAGAAAGAAGGACATTAGCAGGATTACCAGAATGTTTTCAAGGAATGGCTAAATGAAGGTATAATCGAGGAAGTCGGAAAAAACGAACCAAATGGGATAGCCCATTATTTACCTCATAGACCAATAATTAAGGAAACCAGCACGACTAAGGTAAGACCTGTCTTCCAACCCTCCCTAAATCAGTGTCTGGAGAAAGGTATTAATTTAATAGAATTGATTCCAGTAATACTTTTGAGATTTAGACTGGGTAAACTTGGAGTGATCTCAGATATCCGTAAAGCATTTTTGCAAATAAGTCTTAGTAGAACGGATAGAGATTTCTTAAGATTTGTTTGGTTAGACGAAAACGGCGACGAAAAAAATTTATCGACATACGAGAGTAATGTTTGGTGCATTCTGCAGCCCTTTTTTGCTAGGAGCAGTTATAAATTTTCCCCTTAATAATGAATTTAAGAAACCCAACTCAAATGAAGAGGCAATAAATAAATTACTGAAGAGTTTTTATGTGGATAATTGCGTGACCAGCGTAAATGATACAAATGAACTTCAGAAATTTATTCAATATGCCAGAGGAATTATGAATTTAGGAAAATTTGATCTGCGAGGGTGGGAGTACACCAAACAAGAAATAGAAGCTGATTCAAATGTACTAGGTTTGACTTGGAACACAAATAAAGATACTTTAAAATTAAGCAATAAGTGTTTTAAAGTAAAAGAGAACGAGGTCATTACTAAAAGACTTATTCTGTCTATGGCTCAGAGAATATTTGATCCAATTGGTTTTACTTGCCCTGCAACACTCTGTCCGAATCTATTGTTGCAAAAGACTTGGTTGTCCAAAGTTGGGTGGGACACTGAAGTTTCAGATGAAATTAAGAAACCAATTTTGTGCTAGATGGATCAAATTGAATATCTAAACAGAATAAGTATACCTAGGTGGCTTGTAAAGGAGTCCAACAATTCTACAAGATGGTCTCTACATTGTTTCTGTGATGCAAGCCAGGATGCATATGCATGTTGCATATTTTTGAGGGCCGAAGAAAGTAAAGAAGTTAGTGTACAACTGGTACAAGCCAGGTCCGGTGTTTCTCCTCTTAAGAAAATTACTATTCCACGCCTTGAGTTATTAGCTGCAACAATTGGAGGCAGATTAACTATCTTGGAAAGTTTGAATATTAAAGATATTCCTGTATTATTCTGGTCAGACTCCACTACAGTTTTGTCCTGGATTCGCAGAGAGGACTTCTGGGGTACATTCGTATGGAATAGAGTGCAGGAATTAAGAAAAATCACTAAGAAAGGAAATTGGCATTTTGTGCCAGGAGTTATGAACGCAGCAGACCTTCCATCAAGAGGCTGTACACCTAAACAGCTTTTTGAATCAAAATGGTGGGAGGGACCTAAATGGTTGAAGAGTACCATAGATAAATGGCCAAATGAAACAGATTCGTTCGATGAAGACGTTATCAATTCTGAAAAACGAAAAACCGTTATATCTTCATTTATTTTAACAGTGGATTTTGATTCAAAATGGTACTATTCATACTTTTCCAGTTACAAGAAGATTGTAAGACTGGTAGGATGGATTTATATATTTTCTTATAACTATAAACATAAAAATCTTCAAAGAAAAGGAGATTTATCAGGTGAAGAATTTATAATTGCAGAAAATTCGGTGATGAAACTTATACAGTGTGAAAGTTTTGATGGAATTGAAGACCCTCGTTTAAAATCTCTATGTCCATTTTATGATGGTAATGGTTTACTAAGAATAAATACAAGCATTTCAAACCGACCAGATACAGAAGAATTTAGATTTCCCATTTTGTTACCTTCGAAGCATCCCGTTGTCTCTCGATTAATCCAAGATCAACATAAAGAATGTTGCCATGTTGGAGTAAAAAGTTTTTTAAGGGAAAAGTTTTGGATACTGAGAAGTAGGAAAACATGTCAAGAAGTTATATCTAAATGTTCTTCATGCAAAAGGTATATGGAGAAAAAGCTTGAAACGAAACCGATACCTTTACCAATCCATAGAGTAAGAGAGGCAGCTATATTTGAGACTACTGGTACAGATTTAGCTGGACCTCTATTTTTAAAAGGTGGCAGTAAAGTTTGGATTTGTCTTTACAGATGCGCTGTTTATAGGGCAGTGTATTTGGAGTTGTTGTCATCTCTTTCAACGGATTCATTTCTTCAGTCCCTCAGACGTTTTATTTCAAGACGAGGAAGGCCGTCTGTCACCTGGAGTGACAATGGTAGCAATTTTCAAGGAGCTGAAAATTGTTTTGACAATTTGGATTGGGAAAAGATAGCCACTTATAGTAATGTCAGACGAATTCAATGGAAGTTCAACCCTCCTTCTGCCGCCTGGTGGGGCGGTTGGTGGGAGCGACTTATATGTATGTTAAAGCAACTCCTTCGCAAGACTCTTGGTAAAGCTTGTTTGAGCTATGAGAAGCTATATTCTGTCCTGTGTGATTGCGAATCGGTTGTGAACTCCAGACCCCATACCTATATTTCTGAAGATAGCAGTGATTTAATACCGTTGACACCCGCTATGTTTCTGACTGATATTAAAGAATCTGGAGTACCTGATATTGACAGTATTGAGTAGGGTGACTTAAATAAACGATGGAATTATCGTAAAGAACTTCGAAATACTCTGAGACGAAGATTTAGAAGTGAATATCTTGGACAATTAACACTTCGATATAAAAAACAAGAATCGCGTAAGATTGCCGTTGGTGATGTTGTGCTAGTCGGAAGTGATAATCAAAAACGATTGGACTGGCCTCTTGGAAAAGTAGAAAAGTTAATTTCTGGACGGGATGGTGAAGTGCGCGTGGCAATTTTAAAGACATCAACTGGACAACTAGTGCGACCTTTACAACGAATTTTCCCCTTAGAAACTGTAAAAAGTGATTTAGATAAATCCCAAGACATTTCCCAAATTTTAGATAAGAACGAGGACTTTCTAGATCAGCCCGAGTGTGAAAAATTAGAAACTCGTCCTGAAATTATTACTCGTAGTGGTAGAAAAGTTAAAGTACCCGAAAGATTTACTTTTTCTACCTGGTTATTTTATTTAGTTAAGTCAGCTCAGTGAATTCGTGACTTAAGGTGGGAGGATGTGCGAACTTGGAGTAAAAATTTAAATAACCTGTAAGGTGAATTACCTGAAAATTAGATTTTTGAAAGAAGATTTTGATTTATGTCACGAAATAATTTAGTATTATAATTATTTGATCTTTTGTATGTTTTGAATAGAGTTTTTATTGTTTTAACCAGTTTACTGAATAATCTACCAAATTTAGATAAAGCTATACACCGGGTAGGTGTAACGGTTTTAATACGGATACCGAGATAAGAATATTTTCTTTGCACCAATACCAGAAAGTGTTAAATACACCTAAAAACGTGAGATAATTACATAATTCGTAACTAAGCAACCATACCGATACGTAAATAAAAGCCACTTTGGCATTAATGTCAAATTAGAAATTTGTAAAAATCACTTTTGAGTTATTTCTTTATATTATATTATGGATTTATAGTTAAAATGTAATATTTGATATAAAAATAATAAAAAAAGATATGCAGAAACAACTGTTGTTTATCGCTTGATTAATGCAGAAAATTAAGAAATGTAGAAACCCAGTTAAAAGTAAAGGGTTTATAATAAAATAAATTGATTCCTTGTAAAATAATACAAAAAGAAGTTGAATAAATATGAAAAATGGTTTTTACCTGACCTAAATTCCACTGGTTTAGTGTTAAATTAAATAACAAAAAAGAAGATATTATGGGAAACACCAGTTGTTTAAATATTTTATTTATTTTATGGAGTAAAAATTAAACCAATTAAAAACAAAAAACAATTTTTTTTCTTTAATAATAAGTAATATAATTTAGGTACCACTCGATTTTCAGATATTCCCGCCCAAAGATTTATTGAAATCCTGGAAATCATTGCACGAAGATTCTCATGGGCATAAAAATGATAGTTCTTGAGTTGAAAATTTAATTTTTCTCAAAAGTGCACTCATCCGAAAAATAATATGATTCGCAGTCTTGAACATTTGGGTGTTCGTGGATCCATCTGCAAAACTCCATTCTGAGAGCGTGGTGTTTAGGCATAAATTTTGTACGCGAATATATTGGTAGGGATGCCGATTATCTTTTTTCATAATGGTATTTACGGTGGTGCGTCTAAGGTTGAGATTCCATGCAATTTACCTTACACTAGCATCTGGGTCATTGTCGAATGCTTCGAGTGCCTATTGCCTCTTCTGCCTCCGGAGCCCTAACTGTAATCTGCGCTCCACAATTTTTTCTTCTATCCAGTAACACGTTACCTGTACCGCCGTTAAAAACAAGGGGGTGGGATGAACTCTTTCGGGGTACATTTCTTAATACACTCTGGCTGCCTTTTCTGCATTTCTGCCACATCCTCCATATAAAATAACCATTTCAGAATATTCTTTACTTGTAAACTTTTTTCTTGACAGATTCTTGAAAAAAATACTGCTAAACTTCATTATAAATTTCCATAGCAACAATAAAAATACTTACCTTAAAGGTCAGGTATGTTTCCATAAAATCTTAATGAGTTTCACGTTTTTAGGTGTATTTAACATCTTCTGGTATTGGTCAAAACTAAATGTTCTTTTATCAGTAACCGTTCAAGATAGAACTTTAATATTTTGCAAATACATTTTCTCCTGGCAGATGATTCTGTGGTTTCCCGCTCCGACGCGAGTTATCGGACACCCTGTATGCCTAATTAGAAATCAGACAATTTATTAATTATTAATTGAAATAAACAAGTTATTAGGGTCAGATAGTAGTACTAAGAATAAAGCCACGCTCGTTAAGCTTTTCTTTTGTGAAAATATAAAAAAACTCATCTGCTAATCAAACACTCTTCATAAACCCGACACAACAGAAGACTATTGCTCCCAACTAAAACGTTAAACCAACGAATATGTTTGTAGACCACTTTTAAACCAGAGTCAGATAGCCTACATTAGAAAAATATGAAAACTTGGGACAATTTTTTTTTTCTTAAAAAAATATCTTATTTTTTTAATTATTTTTTTTTTGCTCTGGTAATTATAGTTCAGAGTCAAGTATTCACTTATTTCAAAACTTTATTTTACTATTTTTAATTTACTCTTAAATTAGCGAAAATTTGTCCGAGACATGACATTTTTAGTGACATTTTGACATATAAAAAATCACAATATCCACAATAATACTAAATAATTTGTTAGCCTCATATTATATTCTAACTTGTGCAGGCCTTGTTT
>CAUEHQ010000882.1:0-16403 GCA_958510825.1 Brachypterus glaber | reverse complement strand
TTTATGGACTTCTAGCTACTTTCTGATTAGAACAGTATTTTCCACAAAAAGTCCGGAGTATTGTGTCCGGATTCTAACAAGTGTTCATGGAACTATCGCTACAGTGTTCGGGTCAAGTCAATGCTTTTTTGAAGATTGGCCCTTCAGACATCCGGAGTGGAAAACTACAAATTTCCAATCGCTGTTATTGGTCGCAAGTTTGGGATACTTTATTTTTGATCTTGTTTGGGTGCTGAACTACCAAAGTGAGACTTACCTGATGATTGCTCATCATTTTTATAGCGTCTTCACGCTAAACAGGATGCTTTTCAAAGAATTCACTGGAGCTCAAGCTACTTGCGCGCTGGGTTGCATGGAAATCACCAACCCTGTTCTACAGCTGAGATGGTTTTTAAGAAGTGAGGGAGTTTATCCATCCTATTTTTATAGCGTGGTGGAAATCTTTTTTGTTGCACTTTTTTTCATCGCTAGAATTTGCTTGGGTAGTTATTTTTTGTACATTATTTTAATGCAGACCAATAATGATTTAGATTTTAAAATACTCTCAGTTGTTATATATTTTTTGTCCTGGGCATTTTTTGTTAAAATTTGTGTTTATATTCATAAGAAATACACTAAAGATGAAGATTAAATATTTTTGCTATGCAATTTACCTCCGTAGGAAAAAAGTATACATTACTCGAGAATAAAGTGTTTTAACGCTCTTGTGAGTATTGTACGCATTCGGCCTACATATTGTGCTAAATATTCCCACTTGCAAAGGAAAACTGTACCTTTCTCTCCCCTATAAAAACATTTAGATGAAAACCGGTTCTAATGCGCATCAAAACTTATGGAAATTCTAAAACAGGAAATTTTACGAAAACTTGTAACTTTATGAGGAAATTCATATAAAACTTCATAACGAATTTACATATTTATAAACAATGTGTTCTTATGGAAAAAATTATACAGAGCGGTCCAAATTCACCCCTTCTCTTAATTTTTGAACGAGTTGAGATATAACTTTAAATTTAAATCATGTAAATAATTTCGGATGTATGATATATTCAGCTTTTAAAGTGTGACAGGGGGACATATGGGGTATTTTTTTTAACGGAAAGGGGGGTCGTGTGATACGTTATTTAGCTGCTTTTAAAATTCTCTATTTGACCACATATATTTTTTCGAGGCTTTAAAATAGGGTTAAAAATGGTAATTTTGGTTAAACTTCACGATTTTGTATTAAGTTCGAAGAAATAAAATAAAATAATAAACAAACACTTTTGAAAAATGATTTATTTCATGATGAAAATACGTAAATTATACTTTTAAAATAATTTTAAATAATATTAATAAAATGTTACAAAAAAAATCTTAAAAAATCGTGTTTTTTGGCAAAAAAAATTGAAGAATGAATACCTCAAAAAATAAAAAATATATTGTAAAATAAAACATTTTATTTCATTTCAAATTATGTATCACCCGATCCCCCTTTCCATTAAAAAATCCCCTTCTATTCCCCCCTGACCAAATTAAAAAAAAAAAAAATTATGTCATTAGATAGTTTAAGTTGTTTTATTTATGTGTTCCAAATTCAAAGTCGATATCTCAACTCGTTCAAAAGTTAATAGGGGGGGAGGGGGGGGGTGACTTTTGGACCGCACTGTATGTTAACCATATTATAGTTTTTATCAGCATATGGATTTTTAGATATGTTTAGATATGCCACATCAAATCTGATGAAAGTTCGTAGAAAACCAAAATATTTTCAGCAGAATATTTTTATAGGGTACAGTGGGTTAGGCTAAATGTGACACCCAGGGTAATTGTGACATATCCTGTTATAATTCTTCTAAACTAGTTTATATCCAATCCAACCCTGGCATTAGGTTTTTGACAGTATTAAATATTTCGCCTAAAATTTTGATTTGAAGAATTATAACTGGACATGTCACAATTACCCTGAGTGTCACATTTAGCCTAACCCACTGTAATGTTACTTAATATTTTAATAATTCAATTTTTTTTATTACGGAACATCTATAAATGACGTAAGAGATTTTAGAAAGAAACAAAATATCGATATAAAACAAATTTATTTATCAGTATTTAATACAAATTATATCAAAGTTAGTACTTTAAATAGAAATAATAATTATTCTTAAAACCTAAAATAATATTTACAAAATAGTTAAATATATATTAAAATTAAATTAATTAAATCTTTTATTGGATTTTACATTAAGTTTTGATAATGTCACCTGAATTTCTTCTATGTCGTCTTTGAGCTCTCCTACGCGGCTTTCTGCCTCGCTGATGATGTTTAAAGTATTAGATTTAGATTTATTCGAGAAAATACTGGAAAATGATGATCTGAGCGGAAGAGACTTCCTTGTTTTACTTTTTAAAGTTTCATCAGGACTACTAGTCTTAAACTTAGTCAGACCCTTAGCTTTTAAGGTTTCTTCGGGGCTACTGGTCTTATTCAGGGTTTTACTTTTTAACGTTTCTTCAGGGCTACTAGTCTTACATTTATTCAGATTACTCTCAAAACTTTTTTTGAGCTCGGGAGTCTTGATTTCATTTCGCCACTTTAGTATTTCGTGCTGGGACATTCTGCGTTTTTTATTGTCCGGTGCCCCATGTAAGATGTCATTTTTTGAGGATTTGACATCGTAATTCCTCAAAGAATTGTTAAAGTTTACTGGTTTTGAATGAGTGTGAAAATTTTCTTTGGAGGTACAAGAATTGCAGTACTTATGGGAACGTTTTCTGTTCAACATAGAAGGAGTACTGGAAGGAGTGCTAGCACTATCTTTTAAGGAAATGCTATCGTTGCTAAGACTTTTTCTGCTATGAGAAACTGGAATCTTACTTTCAACTGGACTCTTTCTTTCAGCATTTTTCTCTTTCTGGACTTCATTTTCGACGTTTTTCTGTGGAGTGAAGTCAGCTTTCTTGAATTTCTCGAAGTGCAGGACAAAACTACTTGGTGGTTCTGGAGTTTCAACTTTATTTAATTGGATATTTAACGAAGAATTGTCGTATTGTGGTCTATCAAAGTTAATTCCTCGTTTAACTCTTACTGGCAAAGAGTTATTTCTCTTGAAATTAGCACTGGCTCTGTCTTTTATCCCAAAATAAGGTAAATTCTCCTGGTCCTCTACTTCTGTAGATTTTTTAGTGAAGCGACTTGCCCTAGATATGAGATCCTCGGCAACAATTCTCAACTCATCATCTTTTAACGTAGGTCTTGTTCTTTTAAGGAGATTGAAAGTAAACCTCCGAATATCTTCATTTTCTTCCACTGTTTTTGGTTTAATAAATGTAAAGTCTTTACTTTTTCGGAGAACTTCCATTTTTTTAACACTGGTTAACTTTTTATTTTGCACTAATATCGATGTGTTGTACTCACTAGTTACTAAGTAACTGATAAAAATATTATTTTGATAATGGTATATAAAGAAAATGAATGCCCTCTAGGGGGGTTAAGAAGTTCGGCTATTAATCCGAAGGGATTATAAACACCATATGTTACATCTTTAACTCTTGGATTAGTTTGTAAATTGCATCCTTTCCTTTAATTTGGGCACTTGTTTTAAGGAGATTACCTATATTCTAGTTACTTCAGGTTTAGTCTAAATAGGACCTCTTGCTATTTTAAATTTACAGAATAAATTTATGCAAATACTAGAGAACAAAAAAATACACAAACTGACTAATTTTTATTCGTATTTTCATATATTTGTTATATTTACATCGGCACAGTACTACTAAGAGAACCGATGTATTGAAATCATCGCCCTACAATTTTTGACCTTGCTTTTTTCATATTTCTCGACGTTTTAGACCTTCCTATTTATTGTGCTGGCTAAATTCAAAGAAAAGGCCATAGACGTAAAGAAGAAGATCTTCCTGAGTCGCAATTAATAAAAAAAATTGCGCGCTTCTGTAAACTCGATAACTTTATTTCCAGAAAATATATCGACAAACGGTTTTTTGCATATTGTTTGTTATTCCGAAAACCTGATTAGATTTTGGGGGTAAACAATTGGGGGTAAGGGGGTAAGAATGGGGTAAACCTCTTATTTTTAGCGTTTTCTTGGTTATAATTAAGTTAGTTATTATCAGATTGCTTTTCATGTTTTGTAATGTAGAATCATCTCCTTTATTATATACCAAAAGGGGAACGTTCAAGTATTACGTAACGCAAATTGTACCAAAATTCATACACTTCATACCCCGTTTTTCGGGTTATTATAGATTATAGAGATGTCATATTTTGGCTACTACCTTAATAGGGGGTGTGTTAGGGGGGGTGTAGCCAAAATATGAAATCTCTACAGCCTTGAATAACGCGAGAACTGAGGTAATCAGGGTATGAATTTTGGTACATTTTGCGTTACGTAATACTTGAACGTTCCCAAGACTGCAAACACCGTGTATAGTATAACTGAGTTCTGAGACATATTGTATAAACCTTTGGTACATTTATTTAAATTTAAAACTCAATTTATAAAGTTCTATCTATATTTAAATAAGCTTCAATCAATTTGAAAATTGCTTCTATTTAAAATAAGTTGACTAGGTAATTAAGGAAGTTGTGAAATGATCGTTTTTGCTTTAAGATGGTCTTAATGAGAATTCTTAGAATCGACATAAGAGTTTTATTGCGTTTGAGAAATTTCTTAAAACCTAATAGGATTTTTATAATTTACTTTAGATAAAATGCGTTTTTTGCAAAAAAAAGAGAAGCTGAAACATGTAACCTTTCTAGACGGGTCACTTGTCACGGGTGTCAATAATGAAACCACAAAAAAAAAATAAAAAAATGCATTTTTGGATTAGGAATGTCAAGAAACGTCGATAAAATATGGGTGTTGATTAAAATTCGGTCTGTCTGTGAACGTTATAAAGACATACCCGATTTAAAAAAATTCTTTTATCGATTCTAAACCTTCGTAGTCACGTCAAATATGGTTAACATTGGGGTAGGGAAGGGGGTTAAAGGTGACAAAAACTAATATTTAAAAAAAAATCGGCAGAATGTTAATATATTCTGTATAGGGTTATTTGTGAAATGAAGCAAATAAAAACTTTATTACATTACATAATGTAATGTAATAATGTCCAAGTTATGTCCAAAAAGTTTTATAATTTTTGTGTCTTTTTAGCCCCGAAGAAGCCTTAATATCAGGTGAAACGTTGGCATGATTATGTAATGCAATAAAGTTTTTATTTGCTTCATTTCCGAGTGTTTATCACAAATAACCCTAAATAAATTTCAAGAAACATCCTGTAGGAAATATTAATATATTCTGTCAGAATAATTCTGAAAATCTAAAAATTAATTCAGAATTTAAGCAGCACAGCTTAAAAGCTACCAGATTTGTCATTTTCAATGTAACCTACTTAATAATAACTTGATAATAGTATTAAGTGACGCCAGTTGTGCAGTACATGAACACTAATTAATGGGTATTATTACGAAATTAATAATTATTATCGTAGAGTCGTTTGTCTCTGCTATTATAATTGGTAATTATCTCATGTTACGTGGACCAGTATAATTATTAGGGGCTTAAATCAATACAGAGTGAAAATTTCAAAATTGAGCGAATAAGAAAGGGTTTTCGAAAATTTCTTCACAAGTTCAAATCTTCAACAGTGATTTGCAGGCTGTTTCACCCGGCAGACTAACATCTCTACTCTAAATTTCTCTACTCCCTAATATCCCTACTCCATAACATCCCTACTCCACAACAACTCTACTCCGTAACATCTCTACTCCATAACATCTCTACTCCGTAACAACTCTACTCCGCACTATATGCACTCGATTAGCCACTAGCCTTAACTCAAATGAATATTTATCACGCTAAGTCACTGTCAAATATGAATTTAATTTATTAATTACTTACTTATTAGTGCATATTAAGAGTACGCGGTCATTGTGGCTTTTAGAATAATTCATTTATGATTGTTCTAGATTTGAATGTAAAGATAAACGTTTTCTACGAAAAAAATAAAAGAATCTAGAAGAAGAAGATTCTTTGTTCTTTGAACTGCTCATTTATTATTAAGTGGCTAATAAAGTCCTTATAGTGTGGAGTAGAGTTGTTACGGAGTAGAGATGTTATGGAGTAGAGATGTTGCAGAGTAGAGTTGTTGTGGAGTAGGTATGTTATGGAGTAGGGATGTTAGGGAGTAGAGAAATTTAGAGTAGAGATGTTAGTCTGCCGTTTCACCCTAATATCGACCATCACAGTCAGATGCAAACAAGAAATTCTTTATCCTTACTCATATTGGAGTTGATAAACCATAGAAAAAATGTTATCTCTCCAAAATATTGTAAACATATGTAATTATCAAATTATATTAGTGTCCTTCGATTATACAATTAATAAACAAATATCGGGACTAGGACTTTAAATAAAAACACTAAGTTTTATGCACTAGCGACGTTTCGTCTTTAATCAAGACTTTATCAAGCTAAAAGAGAGAAAAAGACCTTATGTAATGACATAAAAAAATATATAACTTAAAAAAAATTAAAAACGTCTACTATTTAATCTTATGCCTAGATAATACGAAAAACATTTACCTTAGCATACTTAAAACATATGTTAAATGTAGTGTTTTAAGTATGCTAAGGTAAATGTTTTTCGTATTATATAGGCATAAGATTAAAAAGTAGACGTTTTTAATTTTTTTTTAAGTTATATATTTTTTTTATGTTATTACATAAGGGCTTTTTCTCTCTTTTAGCTTGATAAAGTCTTGATTAAAGACGAAACGTCGCTAGTGCATAAAAGTGTTTTTATTTAAAGTCCTAGTCCCGATATTTGTTTATTAATATCATATGTAATGTTTACAATAATGTTTTAAATGTTTGACCGGAGATTGTTGCCTGTCCCCTTACAGAGCATTAATCTTTGGAATAAATATTTTTGTTTAAAAACCTTTTCAAAATTTCGTTCCTTTTCGGTTTGTTTTTGAGTTTTGGATTTGGATTTTCTGCCACCTCTCCAATATTATTCCAATTACCAAGTTAAATATAAATTAATCTTTTTCCTTTTTTATGTTTAACTACTTTTTTGAAGTTTATAGATAATTTCTTTAGTCTTTTTAAAATATAGTTTGTTTTAGTTTATGATAGATGTCCCAGATTTTTATTCAATTTTAAGTTTTAGATTTCATTAATTTATTTTATTTTAACTTATTATAGTTTACTTTTTGTTTAAATTTTTAAGATTTTATAAAAATAATATAGTTAAGGTTAGTATGACATTTCTAATAATGTGTACTCAAGTTAATTTGTTTATAAATTTTAAAAGTAAGTTTTTCTAACAGGAATTGTACCATTTTCAACCTAATTTTTCATTATTTGTAGCTTGAAAATGACTTTATGTTAAAAAAGACAATAAATTTATATTTTGGAGAGATAACATTTTTTCTATGGTTTTATTTAAAACTCATATGATTAAACCGAGTTTTTTACTGTTTAATAGGAAATTAAACTAAATCTTTAAATTAACCCTTTAAATTTGCGACGACAAAGTATATATCCCAAAATCAAGTTTTAAAATTAAAATATAATTTTAAAATTATTATCCGTGTCTGAATTAGACTGCAGTGACTCATACCTTAAACGTATTATGCTGCTTTCGTACATTGTATAGTTTTCCACTCGGGCTTGCACCTTTGCTCAGACTGTAAATTTGTTAAACCCTTTTGAGTGGCCAGTCTATTATAATGCCGCAATTTCCTCTCTATTAATTATTAACACCTGTACCAGGTTAATAATTAATTGCTTTATAATTATTAATTTGAAACTAAAGCTTTGTGTATACAGGTAATCATAACATGGGACCGTAACAAATACCTTAAGTGATGCCACTTTTTATTTGTAAGCAGTATTCCATTGTAGGTCTGCCCCCTTTTTTCCAAACTCCCAGCTCACTCTTTAAAATATCTCTGACTATATTCTTTCCTAAAATTATCTACAATACGCTCTCGTTTTTAACTCTCCTTATTTTAACATTGTTCTATAGCACTACATTTTAAATGACTCTTTTTTTTTTCAGTGTAGATTAATTAGCTACCCTCGGTTAATTAAATTTGAAAGCTTAATAGTCCAGTCAAATGATAAATGTAAATTGCAATAAATGTATACGGGCTGATATTTTAAAGGGTAGTAGTGGATGGTAACAGCACACTCCTGTTAGTTTTTTACCGGGTGATTTGCGTAAGGGGTGTCTGCTATCTTGAATTTTAGAGGTGAGTTGCTTAATATGCATCTTACGATAAAAATGCATATAACCAATTTTGTTAAGGAGAAAATTTCCAACAATTTTTGTTTGGATCATTTTTTTTTAATATATTAACAATCGAGTTAATTTAAAAATAGCCATGTTGGAGGTGAAATTGTTTTTTTTTTCATTTTTCAGCCAAATTATTTATCGGACGATAAAAGTAGTTATAAGCAAACTTGTAGCTCTTGAAATTCTCTATAAGTTTCATATATTATAAATTTTCATAGGTACTTTGATACGGTTACAGAGGGCGCAACTCGACTTTCAGCGCCCACTGTAACCGTAACAAAATCCTTATAAAAATTCATAATGTAACTTATGAGAATTTCAAGAGCTACAAGTTTGCTCATAACCATTTTATCGAAAAAACTAATTTCACCCCCAACATGGCCACTTTTGAATATTTATAACTCGATTGTTATTAATATATTAAAAAAAAGATCCAAACAAAAATCGTTGGAAATTTTCTCCTTAACAAAATTGGTTATATGCATTTTTATCGTAAGATGCATATTTAGCATGATAACCCCTAAAATTCAAGATAGCGGACACCCCTTACGCAAATCACCCGGTGAAAAACAGGAGTGTTCTGTTACTATCCACTACTACCCTTTAAAATATCAGCTCGTGTAAATTTATTGCAATTTAACACAGGAATATCTCGTTATTTGACTGGACTATAAACAGTTTGACCGATTCGAAAAGTAATCAAAGTTGTCCAAATTGGCCTATTGTAACTTTAAAACGAAAACTTTACTCCGGTTTCTTGGGAAAACTTTAAATCGATAGAAAACAAGTCAAAGTTTATAGGTAAGAAAAACAGAGTTTTAAGACCGCTATAGTACAAGCTTTTACACGGTGCTTTTTTGGGGGTATTTTTTGTTTTTTTCGAAACCCTGAAATTCTTTTACCATTTGACAGTACCGTCCATTTATTGATTTTCAGCGAAAATTAAAAAAATCTATCAAGCGCTTCGTTTTTTATTAAAAAAAAATTAAATGCTAAACGAGCGACGAAGAGTAAAACAAGCCGTGATATGTAATCCTACGCTCCCTTAGGGCTCATTTCCGGACCACCCTTTATAAAAACTTTTTTTCATATTTTTGGATGTAGAATCACCTCTAAAATTTGGGCATGGCAGTTACTGATCACCCTGTATAAGAAATGTATCTATCTGTCGTTAAAATAAAAAAAAAAACAAATGTTTAAAAAAATTTGATCAACACTTGGGAATGAAAATTGACAAGAACTTTGCAAGAAAGAAAATTAATATTTTTGTTCGCGCCCTTAAAGGATAATTTATTACCCTCTTGAATTTGACGCCAACCATGGAATTTCGTTAGGGTAAGTATGAAAAATACGCTTATAAGCTTATAATGCTTATAAACATTAATAATTGTAGGTAAAAAAGTAAATAAATATTAATTTTCCAAATCCTTTAATACCTGCTTATTTTTCACAGGATATAATAACCATAGGCGTATCATGTATCCTTTATAGGATACATTAGGTTACATTTAATGTAATAAATAGTCCTATCCTAAAAAAAATTGACATAATTTGAAATAGATACAGGGTGATCCAGAATTCCCATCCTCTTCATTTTTCTCAAAAATGGTAAGGGATATAAAAAAATTCAAGAACCTTGTTTTACAGTCTCACCTATACTACAAGTTATATACCGTATGACGCTTTTATAATAATACGCGTTTGCCCTGTGGCGACCTCTACATTTTTTTGCCCATGGAAAACGATTTTTTATTTATGAAATTAAAAGATCTTTAAATTAGAATAGTTCAGTTTCTTGTCTTTTTTTTCTGCGCTCATTTGTTTTATAGTTATAGGCTGTCAAAATTTACCTAATTAATTGTTCCTATTTTTTTAACCATTGGAGATATTAGAAAAGTTTTA
Organism: Brachypterus glaber; assembly: GCA_958510825.1. Classification (NCBI taxonomy): domain Eukaryota; kingdom Metazoa; phylum Arthropoda; class Insecta; order Coleoptera; family Kateretidae; genus Brachypterus; species Brachypterus glaber. The sequence goes on along the minus strand of CAUEHQ010000882.1, from coordinate 6,195 downwards.
AATGTGTTACTTTTAGCTTTATAAATACTTATTAATTTTAATAGGCAAACAATTTAAAAAAGGTCCTAAGTAGTAAATTATTTAAAAACTGAATTACTTCATTTGTGATTTGTAATTTTATGTAGGCATGCATTATATTATGACCTTTGTTAAATTGTTTGCCTTTTAAAATGAATTAGTATTTATAAAGCTAAAAGTAACATATTTAAAACTTCTTTAATATCTGCAATGGTTAAAAAATAGGAACAATTAATTAAGTAAATTTTGATAGCCTATAACTAGAAAACAAATTAGCACGGACAAAACAAATATAGAGGCCACAGGGCCAAAGAGTATTATTACGAAAGCGTCATACGGTATTTAACTACTTACAGGTGAGACTATAAAACATGGTTCTGGATTTTTTTTAATATCCCTTACCATTTTCGAGAAAAATGACGAGGGCGGGAACTCTGGATCACCCTGTACAAGTTTCGATCATCGGTCTTTTTTTGCTGTGTATTTTTCTTTGTATAATATTGTGTGTTTAATTAGCTTGTTTGAGCAGCTTCTGTATATTTTATACTTAATTAATCTGAGCGTTTAAACGCGTCTGGTCGATTTTATCTTTTAGGCTTAAGCGTGCCAAAATATTCGACCATCTGTACATCGAGATGTCTAATAATTTTAGAATTTAGTTACAACTAAAAAATGCTTAACTTATTTATACTTGTTTCCGTAAGTTTGTTTCAATGAATCTAAGAATAATTTAAAACAAAAATAAAAACCGCAAATTGGCAAGATCAACTGTCCCTTCTATAAATAATTTATTCACCATCGTTTTACTTATAACTCTGCGCAAAATCTATCTGAGTAAAAAATTGGATTTAGGTAGCTACGATTAGTGGTTTAACAATGACTTTTAGTGATATTTTTATTACAAGATGTGCTTTTGATAATTTTTTCTATTTTGCGACTCTTATAAGCTCATAATCACACGCATTTTGCGTGTTCTTATAGGCCCATAAGAGGTCTGTACTTTTTGTTCTTTTGGGTTGGCAACAGACCTGGCCTATCGCTTGACGTTTTCCGTGCTAATGTCAATGTCGCTTTAAAGTTGAATTTTCTACAAAATTTTGTGTTTAGGTTATTTTTACCATGTTAAAATTGTGGCTTGGTTAATTGCAGTAAAAAAGAGAAGAGATGCCTATAAAATATTTCAAAATATCATTTGTTCTTAGAATTTTAAACATGATGTAAACTGTAATGCCAATCCAAAACAAAAATCTCTAAATCAGTCATCAATTTAAATGTAAGTTTTTTTAAATTTTAGAGCAAAATAGAAAAAATTGTATAAAGCACTCGTTTCATAACACGTTTTTAGCGCACGAGTACATGTTTAGAAAACGAGCTTGCGTCGAGTTTTCTAAACATGTACTCGTGCGCTAAAAACGTATGTTATGAAACTAGTACTTTAATATACTATTTGGCATCTAAGTCGTTGACGTCTTACAAATAATTTTTAGAAAATGTTTTTAAAATGTTAAAAATGCTTTTTATTGTAAAACGCTCAAAATATTAATAAAAGTAAACTGAATATTCAGTAACAAATGGATACGAAATCGGATGTTATGATCCTATACAAATGTACTTTAATTTTTGTTAAAAACACTATAGCTCTAAAGTCAAGTACTTTAAAATTTAAGGACGGACATAAAATGTTGCGTGTTTTTAACAAAAATTAAAGTACAATTGTATAGGACAATAACTTCCGATTTCCTATCCATTTGTAACTGAATAGTGAGTTTACATTTTACAGTGTTGCATGGGGTCCCATATATACAAACCTATTCAGTATTTAATACGGTTAAAAATTCTCAGTGTCGTTGTAAAAATATTGTGAATGACTCTTACATTCAGCCTCTCGTCTGTTTCAGCTGTACAGAAATAAAACGGTACTTTGGTGACTGAAGGAACATAGCATACATGTTTGAAATTATGCAAATGCTAGCTTTGAATAGAATAGTTCAACTCATTCTGTTTTGGTTTCAAAGTTTACAAGTTTTCAGTAATAAAATGTATCGACATTCCTCTAGAAAAGTGGAAAACTTCAACCTATATTTTCAGTTATATGTAGGGTACTCATTTTTTTTATTTTTTATTTTTATGTGCAATCTTTTCTAGGAAACACTTATTTTTCAATTTAGGTTATCGTCATCCTAAGACTGGTTTGAGGCAGCTCGCCATCCCACCCGATACCTAGACAATTATTTCATTTTTAATTTCTACGCCTTTTATTATTGGTCAACAGTATTACATACCTATCTTGCCTATTCTTGCTCCCAGCTCACTCTTTTTACATACATACATACATATATACATGTTTGTTTAACCTCGTACTATTCTACTTAATTAAGCATCCCCTAAGTCTAGGACGTGTGGGCTAGTAGTAGGGGGAACCACCGGCTTATACTGATTTTCAAACCAGTTTATAGGGAATGTCGCCAAATTTCAATTATTAATTAACTGAAAAAGGCAAATCGGCGCCAGTGAGAATCGAACTCACGCTAGCAGGCTTGCTATGCACACGCGGTAACCACCACGCTATGCCTTAAAACATTTTCTTATAATTATTTGTAAGACGTAAAATGGCAGTCAACTTAACCTAAATGTCAAAAATGGTCAAAATCACAATGTTTAATAAAAAATCAATAAACGTCATTTTTAAACCACTAACCATAGCTGCCTTGAACGAGGTTTTGCTCAGATTCTGCGTCGAGTGTATGTCTTTGTATGTGACCCACCATTTGATGCTAACTATATGGTCCTTTTCACAAGATAGATACGCTTCTTCTCAATTCTCTCCAATGCGCACTCGATTGTAACTTTATCTGTCCATTTTATCTCTAGGTCATACCTAAAAAATATTAGTTATATTTTATGGAATATTAAGTAGTTGGGTTGGAAAAATTCTTTTGTTTTTGTTATAATGCTGTATAAAGCTTTTTTTGCCATTTAGGTTTATGTTTCATTTTTATTTGTGTCATTTGTTTTATAGAAAATTTAAATTAAAAATACAATAAAAATGTAAATTTTCTAATAAGATAGGGCACTTTTCATTTTATTGTAGCCTGTTATTTATTTTAATGTCACATATACTTTTTATTTATTTTTTTAACGTCTAGGACTTTTTAAAATTCCGTACTCATACATGTATATATGCTTTAAATTGCTTTACATGAACATATTATTTTACTGCACAAATTTAATATTTTTTAAACAACAATATGCTATGTATGCATAATATGCATATCATAATATTATTGTGCCAAGCTTAGTGGGCCAAGTAGCTCCTTTTAGAGTCAAATTCACAGCTGCTGGGATTGACGTCATAAAATAATACCCAAATTCAGTCGTATTTTGCATTTCACCCGTTTTGCTATGGTAATTTGCTGTTGTTGATGATTTATAATAGCAAGGTATCATGGTAAAATATCTATATCTAAAGTTTATTTTTTTAAGGTATACTTATTTTAAATTTGCCGCTAAATACTCCACAAAGTCCGATTTACATTGAAGCAAAACCAAAATTTATAATTTTTGTTTACTTACTTTTTAAAGTAAAAAAAAAGTTTTTATGATGTTTTCATGTAAAAAAAGAGAATTGATAAAGCTGTTATTAAAAACACTTTTGTATTCCTGTAGAAACAAAATTTGCTTATAAAATCGCTTTTATTCCAATAATTTAGAGGAATAAACCATTGTTTTGTTCTCGTTAAGTGTACGTCAACGATTTACGGTTGTGTAAATTGGGCCTAGTCATTTCGCTTACAACGCATGCCTATCTTACGTTCCTATGGTAATTTCGAGATTGTTTACAAGCGGAAGGTTTAAAATAACTATAACATAAAAAAATTAACTTTATATGATAATTAAATATCATATTATACAAAATACGAAGGTATGTAGGTACTATTTTGTGATGACCAAAAAAGTTTAATCTAATATCAAGCTAAAAATATTTAAATTTAAAAATATATTTTTTTATTATTAACTTTTATTAAAATTTACAAGAGAATTTAATTAAATATTTTATTACACAGGTCAACATGGTTTAGTTGTTGGAAAGCTAAGGGTAATTGCCGAAGTAATTTGCTACGTAGAATCCGAATCCGGGGTCAGAATTGGCCCATCACGTCAGGATTTTGAGATATTTGAGGTTATGTACCCGAAAAACGGCGTTTTTTCCTACTTTAGAGGTTATGTACAGGGTCCAAAAAATTTTTGTGCTTGGCTACTCATTTACGTTCCGATTTTTCGTATAGCCATAACTTTGCAAAAAAAAATTGTAATTGATCTCTTGAACTCTTAAATTAAAGGGTAATAGTGGTACTAAATGATGTAACTGGAGAGACAGACCACAAAAAAAATTTGCACCCTGTACATAACCTCAAAAGTAGGAAAAAAAGCCGTTTCTTGGGTACATAACTTCAAATATCTCAAGATCTTGACGTGATTGGCCAATTCTGACCCCGGATTTGGATTCTACGCAGCAAATTACTTCGGAAATGACCCTCAGCTTTTCAACAACTGACATGACCCGGTATTTGTAGACCTGTGTTGTTAATTATAATTTACAATTAGCGCCAACTAATAATTTTGTTTGCTCCTTTTCGTCTCTTCTTTTAAGTTACTGATTAAATTACATCTTAGTTGCCTAATTTAAATTAATTTTTCTATTATTAATTTTAATTTCAATTTGATATTTAAATTCAAATATGATTTTTTTTATTTTTGCTTGTAGTACGTCTCAAGTAAAATCTAGTCAAACCCAGTAAAGTTTTAAATAGAGTTTTAATAAAATTTTCAGTATTAATAACATAACAGACTGAGAATAATTCGGTTTTTTTCATTAAATCTGAAGATAATTAATTTCTCAGTGTATATCTACGGTACACTGAAAAAAATAGATTCTTTGAACCAAATCAAATTAATTCCACCAGTTGTACTGTACTGTCACTTACAAATAAAACTGTTCAATTTAAAAATCAAGGCGCGTTTTTCCGCTGTTGCCAGGCGATAAATGAGCGGCGTTGCCGATAAGAAAACAGAAAATTAGCAAAAAGTCAAATGATTTGACAGTAGAATTTTAAATGTTGTTTATTTTATCAGTTTAAAGATGCTTGGTTCCAATTGGTTGGATCTTTTACAAAATGTAGTAATAAAACGAAATAATTGGCGCAGTCGATAAAAAAAGAAAACTAATTTAACGACGCGCGTTTCTGCCCTGTAAAAAAGTCCCATCAAATCTTACGCAAACGGTCCTATGAAATCTTACGAACACACCATCAATAAAGTAGGAAATTGTAGGCATGTCAAACAGTTCGTCCAATCGGGCATTGCATAATTTTAGACTCATTTAAACTAATGTATTTTTATCCAGGCCACGTGGACTGATCTAGCCAGTTAACGTTCAAGCTTATCCAATCATATTTCACAAAAGATTTAGCCACACCCACAAGGCGTTTGTAGCAATAAATATTTACTGGACCGGCTTTAATTTGTTTTATTTGTGTTCTGTGCATCGAGCTATATAAGATAAATACGTATTTAATATAATGAAATTTAATTACGTCCCTCTCAAATTAATCTTTTTAAAGCATTGTATCTTTTGGGTGAAATGCATTTTTTTTTACTTAAATAGCAGAAATAAATTATTTTGCCTCCAAGAGACCTCTGTTTTCAGTGTATATTTTATTAATTAATGATCCTTATAGTCTTTAAGGACTAAGATGACAATTTAAAAAATGGCACATAAGATAAATTGGTAGCCACATCTTCCATTCAGGTAGCAAAGTTTGGTAATTAACTGACGTTGTAAAGATAATTTAAAGATAAGCCACCCTTTACTTTCAGACAGCGATAGTTCTCTCGAGTCAAATTGTCTTCATATTTATCTACTTTATTGTTATATTGTCTCAAGATAATGGGTTCATTTTCTTATTATACTATTCACAGCTCGCAGCGCTAGAATGTTTTGTTTCGAATTTCCCAAAATCGCCAAAAAAACGCCCCAGACAAAAATTCTTACTTACAAATGTGTTTCATGAAAAAATAAGAAACTTTGAAAATGTTTGTCTGTCCGTCCGTCCGTCCGTCCGTCCGTCCGTCCGTCTGTCCAATGTCCTGTTTTCTTTACACGATAACTAGAAATTT
>CAUEHQ010000880.1:0-14489 GCA_958510825.1 Brachypterus glaber | reverse complement strand
TTAATCTCTTTGATGTCTTCCTATATTTCTGTCTCTTTGTCTGTCTTTCTTTTGTAGTCCTAACTTCGGTCACAGTTCAATTGAGGACAGACTTTCTATAACCATTTGGTCTATTTCTTGTAATTTTCAGAAATAAAGGAAAACTGTGTCTATCTCCATAAAGCTATGGATTAATTTATCGTAAAAGTTAATTATACAAAAAATGTAACAAAAATCACATAATCTTTGTACCTACATGCAAAAATCAATTTTGCAATTAATAGGGCAACTTTAAACTCTGCCGCCCCAAAATAACTATTCTTCTTCATGATTTTATTCCAAGGGTTATTTTGAAAGCAAACTCCTCGAACAAATGAAAACGAGTTTAAATGAACAACACATTTTGAAAGTTCCTGTATGAATTTTGGAGATTATGGTGAATAAATTGAGTTGGAAGTGTAAAATAGGTTTGGCCTAAATTTTGTTTATGATTACCAAAATTCGGTTAGCGTTGAAACAAGCATAATTTATGCGTTCGGAACAATAAACCGTTGAAAATAATTTGCTGAAAATTTGAATTATGTGAAAATTAAAACTTTCAACTCTTCGGATAATAGCCATAAAATTCTAATTTCACTTTATCTAAAAAGTAAGTTATTTAAGAGACGTGTAAATATTTAAAATAAAAACGACTGCTGTAAAAAATATTTCCTTCAATTTAATTAGTCCTATTAGTAGCAAAATTTTAAAATAAATTGTAAAATTTTGCTGTAATTTTAAATTAATTATGTTATTTCAAAACTTAATTATTATACACTGCCGCACATTAAATTCCGAACACCTAAAAAATTGACATTTTTTAAATTCAAATATTTCGAAAACTAATTAATGGATTTGATTCTTTTTTAGTTTTAACATTCTCTACTTTTGATTGTTTTAAGAATGATTAAAATTTTTTTTTTTTCGTATTAACAGCAACAAATAATATACAACTATGTTTTTAACCCCATCTTCTAGGTACGCCACTGCAACTGTTTATCAAGTTAGTAAAGTCTTTCTTATTGCCGCAGTTTTAATGAATAGTTTCTTTTTTATTTTTTTACATTTTTACTTCTGGTTAAGGAGATATCAGAATTTTCCTAAAAGTTGTAATTTTTTCAGTTAACTTAAAAAGTACTACATGAATTTGATTGATGCTGTGCTTTAAATTTGAAGCTTAACTGAGTTACGTTTTTTTTTCTAATCATGTTTATCAAAAACATAAATTGGGTTTAAAAAACTTGAGTAGAAGAAAAAATAGGGTCACTCCGTCCGGCGGCAGTTCTGCGAAATCACCGTTAAGCCTCCGTCAGACGGCAATAAAAAGTTGCCCCGGGATGAAGAAACTGTAGAAGAAGTAAAAGACATGAGCGTAGAACAAGAAGTAAAAGACATGAGCTTCAAATAAAAAACTCTGCTGATTTAGTACTTTTTGAGTTGACTGAAAAAATGACAAAAACCAAAAAGTAAGTTATTTAAGAGACTTATTTATACAGTGTTAACATGTATAAAGTGTAAACGTGTAAATATTTAAAATAAAAACGAATGTAAAAAATATTTACTTCAATTTAATTATTGGCTATTAGTAGTAAAATTTTAAAATAAATTGTAAAATTTTGCTGTAATTTTAAAATAATTATGTTATTTTAAAACTTAATTATTAATATACACTGCCGAACATTAAATTCCGGACACCTAAAAAATTTACATTTTTTAAATTCAAATATTTCGAAAACTAATAAATGGATTTGACTGATTCTTTTTTAGTTTTAAAGCTTAAACATTCTCTACTTTTGATTGTTCTAAGAATGATTTTTTTCTCGTATTAACAGCAACAAATAATGTGCAACTATGTTTTTTACCCAATCTCCTAGGACTTGCATGGTACGCCACTGCAACTGTTTATCAAATTATTAAAGTCTTTCTTATTGTCGCATTTTTAATGAATATTTTTTTTTATTTTTTTACATTTTTACTTCTGGTTTAGGAGATATCAGGATTTTCCTGAGCGTGTTCAGTTGGCCTTTTTTAAAAGACTATTTTTACTCCCCTCAACACCCCGGATTATATGATACGACTCGAAACTGGGACCGTTAAAGTGTCTTTCTTAATTTTTAAAATGTGCCTTAATTGGATTGAAAAGCCTATTAGAATGCCCGCCCATAGATACCCCAAGCTTTGTTTTAACCGCTTACAAAACTTAAATAATGGTAATAAAGAATTTAACAGTTTCAATGTATGCTGGAAAAAATTAATAAATCTAACTTTTTGGCTGATTTAACAGTAAGAAAAATAAAATCGAATTTCTACACAGAGATGACATAAATTCATTAATTTTTTCCAAAAATTCAACTATTTATCAAAAATTTAAAATTAATCTGGAACCTCAATATTATCTATACTATAAGGAACTTTCACTTTCGGGTTTAGACCGTGTTAATGGATTTTCACTTTCCGACGTTTCGTCTCTTACTACTAGAGACATCTTCAGGGATTAATCTGAAACTAAGTTTCGAATCAACTTGTGTCACTATTTATGACGAGTTGTGGTTATTCACCCGTGACGAGGTTTTTCCTATCAAAGACTTCCATATTGCAGGTAAGTGGTATCCAGTGTCCCGATTGATATTGTTAAAGTGCTTGATGATTTCTATCGATTCCCGTATCTTCCTTGGCATTTTTCTGTTTTCTGTTAATATTTGTTTTGTTTCAGACAAATTGATTTTATGACCTGTTTCATGTACATGTTCGGCTACTGCCGATAAGGAAATTTGTTTCTTTCTTATATTGCGCTCATGCTATTGAAGTCTTGTAGAAATTTTTCTCTTAGTTTCACCTATGTAAACCGTACCACAGGAGCAGGGTATTTTATATACGCCTTCTGAACTCAGGGGTATTTTGTCTTTTGTTGAAGTCAAACATTGACCTAATTTTTGGTTGGACCGAAATATAGGCTTAATATTTGACTTCTTCAAAAGTTTACCTATTTTATCCGTGATACCGCTTACATAGGGAAGTATAACTTGTGTCTGTCTGTCATTGTCACTACTGTCCTGTTGTGCGGATGATTGGGGAGAGCTGAAGGATATTGTAGAGACGGATTTTGTGCTGATCAGGGAGTGGTTTGATGATCGATTATTAACAATTAATTTTGAAAAAACCTTTTTTATGCCGTTTGGTTCATACACTGTATCATTGCCCCATTACAAAACTTTAAATATAGTGCAAGAAAACCAAATTTTTGAAATTAATATAGCAACGAATATAAAATATTTAGGTATTGTGATAGACAGCCATTTAAAATGGAATTATCATATAAACCAATTAGTAAAAAAAATCAGGAGCTTAATGTATCTGTTTCGTAACCTGAGGGACTTCATGGATTTGAGAGAACTGAAAATGCTATATAACAGCCTAGTTGTTCCACATCTAACGTATGGCATTGTAGGGTGGGGGGGTGTAAATGATACACATTTAAATCCACTCGATGTTATTCAAAAAAAAATTTTAAAAACTATATACAATAAACCCTACAGCTATTCGTCTGAAAATGTCTTTAAAGATGCAAAAGTTCTTGACTCCCGACAAAATTATTTTTATAAAGTCTGTACCTTTTTTCATAAAAATAATGATTTACTTATTCCCAACAGTTTTACTTATAATATGAGAGATAGAAATGAGTTCAAAGCCATAGCGGCTTCTAAAGCTATAGGCCAGAGAAGTTTAAATTATTTAGGGCCTAAATTGTATAATACCTTACCTAAAGATTTAAAAACACTTTTTAACAAAAAACAATTTAGTAAAAAGTGTAAAAATTATATTATAAGCATACCCAGAAGCACTATTGATAATATTGTTAATAATAAAAACTTGAAGTAAAACTAAAAAAAAAAAAAAAAAAAACGATTAACATGTAAATATAATTAAAAAAAAAAAAAAAAAAAAAAAAAATATGCTCATGTGTCTTTATCTTTTCTTTTACCTTTGCCTTTTTCTTTTGCCATAATTAATATAACTAATAAAATTGTATGTGTGTGTGTGTGTGTGTGTGTGTGTGTGAGTATGTATGCATTATTAATAATTTTAACATTTTAATTTGTTTAATTATATTTATATACCTATTTATATCGCAGCACAAGCGCAAGCTTATTGTGAATTTGTTATGTTTATTACTATTCAATTTCAATAAACATTATTATTATTATTATTATTATTATTGTTTGGGTCTGGGATTTCTGTATTTGTATATGGTCTTATTAATGTCTTTTTTGGTATAACCGTTCATGGTCAAGGCTTTGGTTAGTTTAAGGAGTTCTGTGTCTAGGGAATTCTCTATACTGTCGAGATAATATCTCTATCATTCGTATTATAATGAAAATACGTATGGCTACAAGCTTTTCTACTTCTTTCCCATTCAATGGCAGCTTTTATGTACAAACCGTTGCGTGCACCTTACATTGATAGCCTTATTAACCTAGACGGTCTAGTCTTTGCACTTAACTTTCTTAATGTAACTAAAATAAAAATGCTGCACAGTTTTATCGGAAACTTTTTAAAGCTCCGTTCCTTTATAATTAACGAATAATGTTTTTTTTTTCTTTAACCTTTAAATATTGATATTATCGTTTCTTCTGTTATTTAACTTTTTTTTTGTATTAAAATTTTTGCTTTTTCTTTTTATTAAATTATCTATGAATAATCCCATTAAAATTGTACTAAAAACAAGGTTTTTAATTAATAACTCTGGTATCCTTTGAGCTACAGTGACGAGGTTTTGTCTACTAGTATTAATAAGCCAATCAGTTCATGTTAATTTATATTTTGAATATATCCAGAGGCGTCCCTAGACGGGAAAATGTATTAGGCTTAACACGTTTGCCCCAAACTTTCTTATGTGTATTTTTTTTTGAATTTTTTGTAAAAAAAAATAAATTCCTTGGGTAAAAATACATAAAAAATGTCACATAATGTAACACTGTAGGAGCAAGCCTAAAAAAATGCAATTAAGAGGAAGTAAGATTTTGTGCCACCAAAAATGTTACTTTTTGAAAGGTTATTACTCGTTTAATATTAAATTTAGGTGTTTCAGTGAAGACTACTTTTTTGCTTAGTTTTAAATGAAGAATCGCCCTGAAGCATTAAAATTTTATTGGTGTTTTTTCCCCGTTCAATACGTCCATCTTTAAAAGACGTAGCTCCCACATGGCTTATCTTCGGACATATGTTCCTTAATTGACTTTTTATGTTTTGTGATGTAGAATCACCCCTTTTACTATGTAGCAAAGGACTAAAAACAACGTGTATACAGGCTGATTTAGAATTGGCGAATTAAAAAAAAAGGTAGATTCCCCAAGCGAAAATAAGAAAATAAGTTCCTACAAATGTTGGTCCGGAAATGAGCCCTAAGGGAGCTACGTCCCACTATGGAACGAAGCGGGTCATACGTTGGACATCGTATCTTTCTTGAAAACGGTAGTCGGGATTTTGATAAAATTTAGTATGTAGCTATTTTTAGGTACAAGGAAGCCTTTTAGCTAGGTTTCATTTTTGGCAAAAATCTGGAAATCTTAGAAAAAATATTTTTTTTTATATGATTAATTACCATTTAGCGTATAAGAAAGATATTTAACTAATTAATATGGATAAGTTCTAAAAAATAAAAAATATGGATAAGTACTGGAAAACGTGTATATCTTGTAAAATTATTATCTTAGCTAATATGTTTGGCTTTTTCGAGTGGAATTAAAACATTTACCTAACTATTGAGTTGAAAATTTCTGGAAAACATCTGGAAAAATTCTGGAAATATTCTGGAAAAATTCTGAAAAAGTTTTAAAATAGTGACAAAAAATTTTTATAAAAAAAGTGATAATAAAACAAACTAAATAAAGTAAATAATTTTTATATAGGTACTTTTATCAAAAACCAGTAATTCCCTAGCTTCCTGACCAGGCCAAGCAAAGCTAGGTCGGTCTGGCTACTAGGAAGGGGCCGAGCAACCATAAGCCTCCTTACAGGGGTCCTTACGGGCCACTGTGGGCTTATGCGACACCTAAGCCTCATGCGGACGGTAAACGATCCGACCTGCCCTGGGTGTGGGATGGACGAGGAAACGCCCTACCACTTCATAGGAGAGTGTGAGGCTCTGGGCAGGCTCAGACAAGACGTCTTCGGAGTGGTAACGCTAGCGAAGGAAGAGATGAGCCTCCTAGCCTGGTCAGATGTTATGAACTTCATCAGAAGGTCTGGCAGATTCAGGAAGAGGGAGGATAGGCAGCAGGTTGGGTAGGTAATCTTGGGGCAGACAAAAAGGGCCATTGGGCCTACTTGTCAGGCGTCGGAGCCTACCCACCTTTTACTACTACTACTACTAGCTTCCTTGAATAATTCCTTTACTTTATTTTTACAAGTAGGTCTCATACTGGAAATTACTGGATCTGAGGCTAACAATAAGCTATGCAAGATATCCTCATTGTTTGCCTCTCTAGACATTTTTCTTGCTTGATTTTCTCTGTAGTCCCTAAAATATTTGTTGTTGGAATTTTGTGCCTCTGACCTATAGATAAAACTGTATTTTTAATTTTATCTGCCCCATGTATCAATAATTTGCGGACAGTTATAATTTTACAAGTTATACACATTTTCCAGAATTCTTCCAAATTAAATACTTACGCAAAAATCTTTCTTGTACACTAAATGGTAAATATTAAAAAGCAATTAAATTTAATTTTTTTAAAGATTTCCAGATTTCCAATTTTTTTCCAAAAAAAAGGTTAAAACAAAATTCTTTTTTCAAAAATTGAAAAACATATATTTTTTATTTATTTAAATTTTTGTTATCTGGGCCTTTTTTGACAATTTTGCGAAATTTAAAACTACCGTACTATTCTAACACTTAAGCTAAGCTAAGCTAACGTAATTATCAGATAATATTACCCACCGTAAAGAAATTCTGTAAAAGTTTATGTGAAAAGTTTTTTTTTTTTATTGTTGTTTAAAACAAAAATTTAAATTAAAGAGGTTCTGGGGTTTTCTGGGGTCTGATTTTTGCATAGGTTTTTTCCTTACTTAGTCCACTATAATGTAGTTATAAAAAATATGCGGGACTTTGCGGGACTTTAACGAAAAAACAAGAAATGTCGGAAAATTAAAAAAAAAAAATGATAATACAAAAAATAGGGGATATACAAAATATTTTATTTTTTTATATAATACTCTTTTAAATCGTTATTATTGCGCAATTAATAGAAAAAGATTATATTGTAAGATAACAAAATAAAATGACTACAAATTTTCGTAGCATAATTAAGACATCTAATATAAGCGTTAATTTATCTAAGTAAGCTTAGTTATAGATGGAAATTTTGCCTCTACTCAATGTATAAGAAAAATGCATTTAAACCCTTATTTTTCATTTTTTGTTTTTTACCCGATGTCCAGCCTATGGCCCGGTTCGTTCCATAGTGCGTCCCTTTGAAGATGGACATATTGAATGGGGAACAAAAAAAGCACGAATAAACTTTTAATGCTGCAGGGCGATTCTTTATTTAAAAGTAATCAAAAAAGTATTCTTTACCGAAACACCTAAATTTATTATTAAAGGAGTAATAGTCTTTTAAAAAGTAACATTTTCGGTGGCACAAAATGTTCCTTTTTCTTAATTGCATTTTTTTTAAAGGGTTGCTCCTAGAGTGTTACACTATATGACATTTGTTACGTATTTTTTAGAAAAAAAAATACACATAAAAAAGTTGGGGGGGCAAAAAAGCGACATTGCCCCCCCCCCCTATTTTGCACGTACCTGTTTAAAATTTCTAAATAAATATTACATAAGAATAGAGCTTTTATCAATGTTAAGGCATGTGCCACACATCGTTATAATATTTAAGATAGCGGACACCCCTTAGGCAAATCTCCCGGTGAAAAACTAACAGGAGTGTTCTGTTACCATCCACTACTACCCTTTAAAATATAAGCCCGTGTACATTTAATGCATTTAACAGGGGAATTTCTCGTTATTTGACTGGACTATACAGGGTTATTCACGGAAGTGGTCTATTAAAAGTTTATAGAGAACCAATAATTTTCAAAATCTGATATTTTGCACTTTGGGGTTTTTGAATATGGTCAATCGATTAAAAATATTTTCATGCTTGTGTCTCAAGTCAGTGGCACTCAACTTTGATTTTTTAAATGGACCGCCTCATATATTTTTAAAATCTGCATTAAATTTGCTTTATTTTGATGTGTAACACTTTATGTTTGTCTCCGGTAGTTTTTGAGTTATTCAAGTTTTTAGCGAAACATTAGCAAATTCAAGCACCCCTAAAAAAATTAATTTCTCCTTAATTTTTTAAATTGGAGAAAAGTTGTTTTGTGGTTTACTGAATCATACTTAACATAATTATCCTAAGCTGAAGCAGAGCTCAAAACATATACAGGGTGTCTCAGAAAGCAGGTTAAATCTAACAAATTTAAAATAGCCATGACTAATTTTTTTTAATGACACCCTACAGTTTTTTATATTTAGTTAAATAGAGAATTAAATTTTCTTTAAAACGAATAGAGGATACCCTATAACTGAAATTAACCGTTTTCGAGTTATATGCAAATTGTTGTGAAAAACTGCGTATTTCTGTAAATTTTTAAAGTTGTATTTAATCAAGTAGGCCGGTAAATAATAATGACTTTATTCCGACATAAAAATGCCATAATTAAATAATACAAAATTTAAATATATACAGTAATACAATAGTAGGTAATAATAAATTAAAATAGTAACAGCTTATTAGAGAAAGAGCAACTAATGTGGTAACATAAGCAAATCAGACCAGAAACGTCTCAAAGTAATGACATTTCGTTTCTTATTCTTTATTAACTCAAATGTCATCGTGATAAAGTAGAGTAAAATAATGGTAGGGGCTTATTCTTACCCTGTTATTTTGGTTTTATTTGCAATTTTTAATGAAAATGATTAAATAACACTAGGCAACAAATCGCAACTTTTTTTTTTGCCCCGATCGGAAAGTAAATTTTTCTTACTAATTTGAGGGCGTAGAATCCGAATCTGACCTTAGAAAAATTCCAGCACCTAAAATTTTTGAGATATAAGTTCAGGTAATAATTACGTTTTTTTTCAAAATCTTTAAAAAAAAGAGTAGAATTTTGAAAATTTTAGTGTATATTAAAAGAAATTCAAAAATCTATATGTCAAGAACCTACTGTCAGAGTAAGTACGCGAAAAAAAAATAAAAAGGTTAAAATGAAAGTGCAGAGTTTACTTAATTGCTCATTTGTGGCAAAACTATCAAATTTTTTTAAAAACTTTATAGAACTTAATTTGTAGATTATAAAATTCTCTACAAAAATATTTATACAAATATTTTTTTATTTTGCTTAGTTTGTTCCTAAAAAGTAAATAAATGAAAAAGATATAAAATTAAAGTACACAGTGTAAACTTTTTTCCCGAGCCCAAAAAATATATTTTTCTTATCAATTTAAAGGCGCAGAATCCAAATTTGACCTTAAAAACAATTCAGCACGTCTTATTTTTTAAATTTTAGTACATGCAATTATGCCAATTTAAAAATAATTTATAAAACAAAATATTGTGTATTTTTTTTTGTTTTTTTTTTAATGGTTCTGCATCATAAAAATGTTACTTTATTACATAAGAACCATACGTAACATTTTTTAGTTCATTTTTGACCCCCTAGTAATGATTTTTGACAATTTTTAGCATAAGTACGTGGCGATAAGCTTGTCCCCTTATGCACCCTTCTTCTTACCCTCCACCCCTACTTAGTTTTGTCACATTATCCATTTTTTTAATATTTTTTTTTTCATAATATCCCTATTTATTCTACCTATGAATTTAAAGTTTCTATGTTTTAAGTTGGGTATTTTTTAACTAATATTGAGTCGCCGAATCCAAATTTGTCCTTGGAATATTTTTGTCTCCCATGATTTTAGAACAAAAGAGGGATAAAATAATGATTTTTTAACATTTTTATCTTATTTTTCTCAGAAAACTTAGGTAATATAAATATTCTGAGGCCAGATCCGGTCTCAGCGACCCAAAATTAGTTTAAAAACATATTACTCCAATCGGGGCAAGAATAGTGTTGCCTAGTGTAATTAGTAGAACCTGCAGAAAATTTAATTCAAAATATCCTGATTTACAAATACTCTAAATTTAGAAGAATTCACACAAATTTTTCCCAATTTTGGAAAGAAAACGCAGTGAAATCTCTAACAAAACCAATTAGAAGCAACGAAGATAATTAAGTCTATGTTTTGGATTACTTTTATGCTCATCCACATAGCTAAATTCCTGCAGCTAGTCACGACTTGAGATTTTCCTATTCAAGCATCCAAAGAATTTTAAAAATCCACAAGATGCACGATTGCAAAAAGAAAAAAGTACAGGCCTTAAAACCTAATGATTTTCAAAAATATTTTAGCTAACGTCAAAAGGGACTTTACTTTTAAGGTTAATATTAATGGTCCTTAAGGTAAATACCTAAATACAAATCGATTCATTTTACTGGCCTACTGGATTAACAAGAATAACAAATTTTAATAGAAATACGGCTTTTTCACAATAATTTGCAAATAACTCGAAAACGGTAAAGTTAGGTATAGGGTATTCCATATTCATTTTAAAGCAAATTTAATTCTTTATTTAACTAAATAAAAAAATATATAGGGCGCCATTTAAAAAAATTGAGTTATAGCTATTTTAAATTTGTTAGATTTGACCTGTTTTCTGAGACACCCTGTATAAATTTTGGGTTATGTTACGGCTTAGAATATTTTGGTTGAGTATTCTTAAGTCAACCACAAAACAACTTTTCTCCAATTTAAAAAATCAAGGAGAAATTTTTTAGGATGCTTGAATTTGCCTATTTTTCGCTAAAAACTTGAATAACTCAAAAGCTAGCGAATATAGACATATAGTGTTACACATCAAAATAAAGCAAATTTAATGCAGATTTTAAAAATTAAAAAATATATGAGGTGTTCCATTTAAAAAATGAAAGTTGAGTGCCACTTCCGGTACAACCGGAAGTGACACAAGCATGAAAATACTTTTATCCAACACCTTCACAGAAACACTTGTTTTGAGCACTATTTTAAATGTCAAAAGTGAGTTTTTTTCCACTAGTGACTAAAAAAATTTTCACCCACTCTTTTACGTACAGCTTTTGATCTCACCCAAAATTAGTTACATACCCTATTAATTAAGTATTATAACTATTCTATAAATAGAAGCACGTTAACTAAACCATAAAAATTAAAGAAAACCCCAAATTATTCTTTAGTTTTTGAATACAATACTGTTTTTATTAAAAATCCTGTCATCACCGCGTCCATTTTGACGTTTGTAAGAAATGTAAAACTAGCAATTGTTTATTTTTAATAGGCATACTTAGGCCATGGCTACCTATTATTTTAGTATTAAGAAAACTTAATCTTAATATTTTTGACATTTTTCGCAAAATTATAGATTTTTATTTAAAAATAAAAGGTGTTGGATAAAATTAAATTCTCAACTCATGTATTAAGTGATTTTATCCACTTAAGAATATCAGCCCACGAGGCCGTCAGGCCGAGGCTGATATTCTTTGCGTGGATAAAATGCTACTTAATACACTAGTTAATAAAATTAAACTATTAATCGATTATCCATATTCAAATACCCCAAAGTGCAAAATATCAGATTTTTAAAATTATTGGTTCTCCATAAACTTTTAATAGACCACTTCCGTGAGCAACCCTGTATTTCAAGCGAAATTTGAACGTGATTAAAATGCCTACTCGCTCGTGCTTATTTGTAAGAACTAGTCCAAGCTTGAAATTAAGTTTGAAAGTAACCTTTCAATAATTAAGTTAATTGCCAAATAATTTATTTCCTTTCCTAATGCTTTACATAAAGGCAATTAAATATTTAAAACTTTTTGTTTTTGAAGTTTGACCGTGTAACATCCGGCTATTTTAGGGGAAAGTGGGAAAATGGCGCGCCCGAAAGAAAAAGCTTGCTGAAAAATAGTATTTATACACAGAAAAAAAAAGAAATATCTTGAATCAAAGCAAAACGATCTTGAACCAAGGCCGCCATGGCTTTCGATATGTTCAACGCCATGACTGTCTTGGATCAAGTCCGCCGTGATCTTGGCATTTGAGGTCCTAGATTTAGGGACATTTCCTTAAATCAAAGCCACTTAAACCATTTATTTAAGATCATATTATGTTTAACAAAGTATGTAATTATCTTGATTTAATATCATATTATCTTTATCCAAGATAATATTATCTTACACCAAGTCTTAGGTAGCCAAAATATGAAATCTCTACAGCCTTGAATAACGCGAGAACCGAGGTATAAAGTATATGAATTTTAGTACATTTTGCGTTAAGTAATACTTGAACGTTCCCTTTCTTCTGACACCAAAATAAATCTTTTAATATTGCAATTGTTTAAGACGTTTTGCACGTGTACGTGGTAAGCCAAAATGTACAAATTCAAAACTTTAGATTTTTTTAAAAACTATTTTACCTTTTTTAATTGGGCTGCTGCGTGTTTAAATCCAACAAATATTTATAATTACCTGTAAATAAAGAAATGAAATTAGTAGAAAATTTAATCTTTTTGAAATTTAACTGCCGCTACATACTGTAAATACACTGCCCAGTAAAAGAGCTTTCCCATTTTTCACGTCCGCGCGTAAAATGGATTTTTTTATTATCAGATACACTTTCAGCAACCATAGTATAACAATTTTCACGAATACTATCCTCTGCCCCTTTGGGGGTGAAGTTTAAATTTTGTTATAATCAGATTCCCTTTCAACAACCTCAAAAACCCCAATATACCAACTTTCACGAAAACTACCCCTTGACCCTCAGGGGGTGGATTTAGAATATTTTATTATCAGATTCACTTTCAGCAACCTCAAAAACCCCAATACACCAGTTTTCACGAAAACTACCCCCACCCCTCAGGGTTTAGAATTTAGAATTTTTTTATTAGATTCACTTTCAGAAACCTCAAAAATCCCAATATACCAGTTTTCACGAAAACTACCCCCCACCCCTCAGGGTTTAGAATTTAGAATTTTTTTATTAGATTCACTTTCAGAAACCTCAAAAATCCCAATATACCAGTTTTCACAAAAACTACCCCCCACCGCTCAGGGGGTGAAATTAGAAAAAAGTTATTATCAGATTCAATTTCGTCAACCACAAAAGCCCCTATATACCAATTTTGAGGAAAATATTGAAAATATTTTATAATATTTACCCCCTCACCCCCTTGGGGATGGAGTTAAAAAAAATGTATTATCAGATTCAATTTCAGCAACCTCAAAAACCTCTATATAGCAATATTCAAATTTTTCTAAAAAAAATGTATTTTTGACCATTTACCCCCCTTGCCGCACCCCAATGTTCACCAAAAACAATCCCGAGCGAGAACTTTTGGTAACATACCTGTATGCCCAATTTCAAGTCTCTAACTTAAAGCGTTCTTAAGTTATCGTGACCACAAGATTTCCCGGACAGACCGATCGACCGACCGATCGACAATTTTTTTTTTTGCTTGAAATTGATTTATATCGACATAAAACGTCATAAAACGAAAATATACGCAAAAAAAAATTTTGAACATTTTTGCACGAATACAATGCTTTCCGAAATTTTGAAATTTTCAAAATGGGAAAGCAAAAATATTCCCTGCAGTTCAGTTACTGGCTGGCGGTACCAGAATTTTAATTATATACCAAGGCAGAGAAGGCATTTCTTATAGCCGAGTGTTTTAAGTTTGAGATTTTAGAATGCGAGGCTATAATAGTCTTCTCTACCGTGGTTTATATATTATTTTTTTCACTACTAGCACATTGTAATAGGGTGCTGGTCCCAATTATAGCCAAAAATATTAATTATCTAAGGCATTAATTTAGAACCACACACTATTATTTGGAGGCGTATCAAATACAAATAGCTGTATAGTTGCTATTTGGGTAGCGTGCCACCAGTAATAATATTACATTATCATATATCATATGATAACAAATGTTAATATAAGAATCTAATTACTACTTAATACTTATCTGACTTTCTTATTCCAGCGAAGACTTCTTCTTATAACACAAACTGTAGATATGCGAAAGGTAAAGAAACTTCAAATATATTTTAAATTAATTAAAATATATCTTGCCAATAAAACAAAAGGATTAAACAACAATGAAAAGAATTTAATTTAAAGAAAAATGAAAAGTTAAAAACAAATAAAAAAACAACAAAATATTTTAAGTTGAAATGGAAAAATTATGAAATCATAGCATCTTTACCCTTCAGATATTTCTATACGCGCGACTCTAAATTTTACTTTAAATTTTCACATATTACGTTAATTCTAAAATTCCCCTAAAACCCAACTTAACTAGACGACTACATATTTACATATTTC
>CAUEHQ010000879.1:0-19380 GCA_958510825.1 Brachypterus glaber | reverse complement strand
CTCCTGCACCACCCTTAGGAGTTGATTGAGATCTTTTTCTCCGGAAGCATAAAGTTTTAGGTCATCCATATAAAATAAATGGGTGACCTTATGCCTCCTATTACGGGGTGTGCCACAGCTGTAACCACGAGTATTCCTGAGAGCAACGGATAAGGGGAGTAGTGAGATGCAAAACAGAAGAGCACTGAGGGAGTCTCCTTGGAACACACCTCTTCTGAGTCTCACCAACCCTGTCTTGACTTTGCCATTACCGCTAGATATGGTAAAGCGTGTCTTCCAGAGTGGCAAGAGTTGTTCTATGCATCTCACTGGGTCTGGTACCCCAAGGCATCTGAGCAAGAAAATGATTAGCTCATGTGGTGTTGTGTCGAATGCCTTGCGGTAGTCGACCCAGGCCATTGAGAGATTCCGCTTATACTGTATGGAGTCCTGCGTGATACATTTGTCTATCAGCAGGTTCTCCTTACAGCCAGCGACACCTCTCTTAGACCCTCGTTGCTCATTTATGGACTGGAATACTGGGTCAGCCGCATGGAGTACTCTCATGTATAAAATGCGTGTAAACAACTTATAACATGCGTTTAGGCACGTTATCGGCCTGTAATTTTTTGGCATGGACAAATCTCCTGTCTTTGGGATAAGCACTGTACGACCTTCAACAAACCAATTAGGAATAGGCTCCTCCCCATTTAGCCAAGAGTTGAAAATTCTTGCTAAATGCTGGTAGTAGTAGTAGTAGTAAGGGTGGGGAGGCTACAAGCCAGGCAACTAGGCCATTATGGCCCTTTTTGCCAGCCCCGAGCTGTCCCAGCCCCACATCTACCCTACTCCCTGCCTAAACCTGCCGGACCTCCTTATAAAGGTCGCGATATCTGTCCAGGCAAGGGTACGCAACTCCTCTCTTCGGAGAGTTGCCACTCCGAAGATCTCCTGTCGTATTCTGCCGAACCGATCGCATTGTCCTAGGAAATGGAAGGACGATTCTTCGTCTATCCCGCAACCCGAACAGACGGGGTCGTTACCAACCTTCATCTTGAACAGGTGCCTTCCCAGTCCACAGTGACCCGTGAGGATCCCTGTGAGTTGGCTGATCGTGGCTCGGCTTCTTCCTAGTAGCCACGCGGTTTTTGACTTGCTTGGACCGGAAAGGAAGTCCTTTGCCTGTCTGCAGTTCGTGACCGTTGACCAGCTTTCCCTTAGTTTTTCTCCAGCCCACGTGTTGAGGGCTGATGTGACTTGTTTCCTTGTAATACCAAGCATGGGTTCGGGTCCCATGCACGGAGTTTCGGCTCCGAGCCTGGCAAGTTCGTCTGCCTTCTCGTTGCCTGGTATCCCGCTGTGTCCAGGGACCCATACAAGGTGGACTCTTTTGTTCCTCGCTAGCTCCTCCAGGGCTTCTATGCATTCCTGCACAAGACTGGATCTTGTGCTGGGTGCACTGAGAGCCTTCAGGGCTGCTTGGCTGTCGGAGCAGATGTATACATCTGATCCGTTACTCCCTAGAACCTCTTCGCATCTTGCCGCTTCCTGTATCGCAAAGACTTCCGCTTGGAATACCGTGGGGTACCTGCCGAGCGAATAGCTCTTTTGAACCCCCGTGTCTTGTACAAAGAAGCCTGCGCCCGAGCTTTGCGTGCTTTCCATCCGGGAGCCGTCTGTATAGCACACTGTTGCGTTTTGGGCAAAATTAACTTCCTTGTTCTCCCACTCGTGTTTTGTTGGTATAGTGAGAGAGAATGCTCTGTCAAACCTTAATCGGTCTTCCGCCTCTATCACCTTGATGCTGCTGATAGGTAACTCTACTCGCTAAATGCTGGTGGGTTGAAGGAAATTTTTTCCACCAGAAGTTGTTAATTCCATCTGGCCCAGGAGCCGCAAAGTTCTTTGAACCCTCAAGAGCTCTCCTAACTTCTTCCGTCGTGATTTGTTGATATGGTGCATCCTGTTCTGCAACTGGCTCTTGAAACGGTCTGCAGTATGTTTCAAACTGCGCCAGCGCAACGGTCGGTGGATTTTTCGACAACTTGTTGAGGCTGCTGACATAGGCGAGAAGGTTTCTCTCGAAACTGTTTGTTTTCCTCGAAGGTTCTCGCCCGCCTCACTAGTGATTTTTTGACAATCACTAGCATCCGTATTCTGTCAAGACAATGTTGTTTAATGGTATTCAACACTGTCTTGTTCAATGTGTGATGTTGGCGTCTTATGCTGGCTACTATTTGAGGCACTTTTGAGGTAAAGGGCTTATTGGCCTCTATATATTCCATCACACATTGGATACGGGAAACATGTTGTCGAGCAGACCGGATCTTACCTTCCACCTTTTGTATCCGCCGCTTGGTTTTCTCAGCAAATGGCAACGTTGGATTACGTTGCCTTTGCTGATTAAAACTTTCAGCGGCTTCATACACGGCGAAATTAATACGCCAGATGTCGGCATCTTCTGGAAGTGATTCATAAATCGTAACATCCGCTCGAGCCAGGTCTTGTGGTTTGGGGGGCTTTACGTTGTTCAATGCCCTTCTGGTGCTAATACCCTCCTGATGTGGTGGTATATTGTCTCCACCCTCCACTGCCTGGGCATGTGGCGGATCTGTCACTTCTGTCACGGGCTCAACCAGCGGAGGTGGAGCTCTAACGTAACCCCTGCTGCGTAGGTTGGATACATAATCCCTAAGATTTTGAGCGGTAAAGGCATTATGCTCCGGGTGCATTTCACACCACTGAGTGTGCATCCGTGCCATGTATCCTCTACGAGCAGGTTCGCTTCTCTCATGGCATAGCATAAGATCATCCCTAAGTCTATCTGTCCACTCAAAGCGTCCATTGTTATTGCGGTCGTCATCGGGCAAATCTTCCGGTTGGACCCCACCACCTAGCCGTTGACCTCTATCCAGATGAGGTCGATTATGGGGGCCTCTTCTTCTTGGCCTTGGAACAAGAGAATTAAGGTACTATCAAGCTGTTAACCTAGATAGTACCTACGGCTGACATCTGAGGAAAAATTGCATTCTGCCCCCGGGATCGCTGTGGCTGCCAGACCGATTAGTCCAAAAAATTCTTGGATATAAATTTGTTTTATGAAAAATAAGCAACTTTTTTTTTTAATGTCCGTCTGTCTGTCTAGACAGATATGTCTGTATTAAGAACGAATAATCCGATCTACTTGACATTTTCAGGAAAAATCAAGTTTTACGAGGGGACGATCCCTCTGGTTTTGAAAGTAAACCCACGAAAAACAAAAAAGTTATGGTGGTTAAACTTATTAAAAAATCGAAAAAAGCTGAAAGAAAATTCCGATAAACGTAACTTTTTTAGGAAAAATTACTTTTATTATTAGGATCAATTCTACTAACTTTAAAAATAATCTCCTTAACAACAAAAAAGGTATGGGAAGTTAAATTAAAAAAAAATAAAAAACTATATATTTTTTTTTTCGTTTTTCGCAAAAAGAAAACAAGGAAAAAAATTGAAAAAATTTTTGTTTTAAGTTTATTTTTTGTATTTTTTTTAATGCTTTAATTATTTTGTTTGAAAAACAATTTTTTCAAGTATTTGGGCTTTTTGTAGCGTTTTCTTGATAGTACATCATATACATGCAAAAGCCGATAATTATATGACCCATGAACAGTTTTCTCCAGTTTTAGGATTTTTTATTTTTTTTGGGATTATGCTGTACAAGTTTTCTGCTAATATCTCAAAATTGAAAAAATAGATAAGGGTTTTTGCACGTTTGCTACACATTTAATACACTATTAAAAAAAAAAACGCAAAAAATGCTTTTCAGTTGCACTAAACAAAAATCAAATCATCTCTTTCTTGGAGACAGCTAATTTTAATATTTAAAATAATTTTATTTATTTTTTTAAGTAATTGTGAATAGTATATAATAAAATGCAAAGTATTACATGTTTTCACGGCTTGTTTTGTCTTTAAAACTGTGACAATGAAAGAAATACAATACAAATACCTCAATATTATAACTGAAAGGGGCGGGGGTCAAAAAATGTTCAAGTAACCTGAAATTTAATATGCAAGCATAGTTTCTCAATTGAAACAATATACACTGAGATAAATTTTTACATCCACGTGCATGGGTAATTTACTTGCAGCTGCTGCTGATGTAAATTTACACTCGAAGCGTTAATATAAATGCGGTGTGTATTATATTTTTACATCCAGTGTGTAAAGTTTACACCAACGCGTAAATATACTTTTTACCTAAAACCCTTCAATTTATTAAAAAAAAATAGAATAACCATTTTGTTATTTTTCTATTTATGAATAGTGTTTTATGGAAAAACTTACGCAACAGAAAAATAAAACGCATATTCGTAATCAGCGTTACAAAAAGTACCAATATAAAATAGAAACAGAAAACATACACAAATCTTAACAACTCAAAATTTGCAGGCCAGTGTTACCGCCTAAATAAGTAATCACACTTTTTAAATATTTACTTTTAATCAACACTTACCAATTATTTCTTTGAAAAATCTAACACACATAAAATTATACGTACGCTCTTACAAACGTAAAAAATTATAATGGTCGACAGCCACCAGACTCGTTAAAGCAGGAATTCTGGCTTCTCGAGTCACGTGACTAGCTTAACGCCCGCGATTGGCTGGCTTGTACATCAGAAGTGTGATTTTTACACTTCGGGTGTATTGTTGCTAAAGGTATGTTTATAAAAATACACTTTCTTGAGCTCCGAATGTATTGTTGCAGAAGGTATGGATGTAAAAATACACACTCTAGGTCAAAATCACCTTACCTGTGTAGTGTCACATCAATGTTGATGAGATGATAGAGAAAAATATAGGTTTATGTGCTGGGAAACTCGGCGTTGTAGTCAAGAATAGGTACTTAATGAAAGTTGTGTTGTACTCGCGTATATTTTCAACGGTCTTAGATTATTATTATGTTATTCTCAGCACCTGCGCTAGAATACTATACGGTAGTTTCGAATTTTCAAAAATAGTCCAAAAAATTCTTGGATATAAATTTGTTTTATGAAAAATAAGCAACTTTTTTTTTAATGTCCGTCTGTCCGTCTAGACAGATATGTCTGTCAGTCCGATGTCACAATTTTTGTGAACACGATAACTTAAGAACGAATAATCCGACCGACTTGACATTTTCAGGAAAAATCAAGTTTTACGAGGGGAAGATCCCTCTGGTTTTTGAAAGTAAACCCCCAAAAAACAAAAAAGTTATGGGGGTAAAACTTTTTAAAAAATCGAAAAAAGCTGAAAGAAAATTCCGATAAACGTAACTTTTTTAGGAAAAATTACTTTTATTATTAGGATCAATTCTACCAACTTTAAAAATAATATTTTTTTTCGTTTTTCGCAAAAAGAAAACAAAGAAAAAATTGAAAAAAATTTTGTATTTTTTTTAAATGCTTTAATTATTTTGTTTGAAAAACAATTTTTTCAAGTATTTGGGAAAATGCAATATACCATTTACTGTGAATAGTATATAATGGAATGCGTAGCATTAAATATCTTCACGGCTTGTTATATAATATGAGGTTTAGCTGTAACCGAGTATGTTTGGGTAACTAGGTTCTGAAAAGTCTATGTTTTCGTTATCCATTGAAATTCAAGGTTGTTGTTGTTGTTTAGTATACTTGCTACCAAGAGCTATTAAACATTTTCAAGTTGGGCCGGTAACTCTCGGGCGGTTCATCAGGGGTTGGTTTTAGTAGTAATTTCTTGTAACTATATATAATTAAAAACATTTCCTTCGTAAATTCTATATAATAGGTAACGGGTACATAATATGTGACCAATGTAAAGGACTGTATCCTCTAGAATTTTTCCAGTTGTAATACTTCATTTCAGTTGTATGTCTACCACTTCCATACTTCCAATTGGTTTGATTTAAAGTTATCCACGATTGCTCCAAAATATTTCCTTGTGCCTTAGCAACTTTTATAGCTTCGTTTAATATAGAGGTCTGAGTCTTGTTATTCTTAATTTTGGTATAATAAGCTTTTAAATGCAAGAACCTTGGCTTTATAGTGTTATATTTTTCAGCAAGTATATTACATTCCTTCAAAAGTTGTTTTGCTCTATTTTCTTTTATCTTTTTGTCTGCAGATTGCAATTCTGTATCCAGAATAATGCTTATGAGAACATTCTCAAGTTGCTTTAATGCATTTGTTACAGATATAAATGAAAACTTTTTATCTGCTTGCTTATTGTAAATATTCAATAATTCGTCAACTTTTCCAGTTTGTCCATTTCTTAAGTAATGACTACATAAAAGAAGTATTAATTTATTATCATAATAAGTAGAAACTCGAGTTTTACGAGTAAAGTAATAATCATTAGCATACTTTAAAATCTTGTCTATAGGTTCTAAACAGAAACTGGTTTCTAAACATAATTCCATGCAAAATGCATAGTAGCTTATATATACTTTAGAATCGTATTTTACAGAATATTTACATAATAGTGTCGATAGCTGAACACTATCTTCTACGCGCTGACGCATAAGAAGCAATGAGCATAAGATTGGCAAAATATCTACCAAATTAACGTAATACTGCATTAACATATTAAGTTCCAAAGCTCTATATCCAATTTTAATGGATTTGTCCAAATTTCCAAAGATAGCATTTGACTGAAATAATGAGAAGAGCAACTTGCATTTTCCGTATAACTCTCTGATAGAATTTCTTGAGAAATATTGAAATACCTCTTTGTATATATTCTTCTCTAAAATTTCACATATATGATTATCACCGACAAAACTATATATATCAATAACGTTACTATAAATATCGCAAAGTATATCAATTTTATGATTGTATTTTTTTAGGATCACTAAACTCCTAATGGCAGTTAACTTTGCTAGTTCATATTTACCTTCATTTGCAAATACTATACTAGTAACTTGTAAACATGATGCAAGGTCAAGTTTAATATAACGAATAGACCTTTGCTTTATTATAAAATTATGTTGGTTGTTATTTAATAAACTCCTGGAAAGTAATTTATTGGGATATGCGTAAATCATTGACAACATTGGTACGTCATACTGCCTTAGACTTATCATAATATGATTTTTAGCTATAGCTACATTACCAAGTGTTAAATGACATTCAGCTAATTGTCTGTGAATATTTCCCAAACATAGTCTTTTAAAGTCTTCTGTTAAAATAACAATTTTTGAGTTAAACATACATAACTCGCTTGCTTCAATTAGTAAAGGCATCGCTTCTTCAACCTCATTCATTATTAATAGGATTATACTATAAGTAAGCAGAAAAAATATCGTTTTGCCCAAATGATCTGCAGATTTACTATGATAAACCATATCAGAATAAACTTTAGTATTAATTTCTAAACACTTGCAAATTGTTGGATCCCACAGTTTTCTTTTAAATATTTCAGGACAATTTACTTTAAACAGAGATGCACGTATTATCTTCTTAATTTCTTCACTTGATAAAACTTCATCTTCATATATATCTTGATAGTGAATTGTTTCTTTTAGGTTACAAGCTCTTGCTATAGTAGAAAATTTTCTAACACGAATCATTGATTGAACATTATCTTCTATACAATTTGGGCAACGATTTTCTACGTTTTCCAAAATATCTGTGCATTTTAAATGCAACTCCTTTCTATGGTGTATTGGTAACAATTTAAGAGAAAACATTCTTAAATATGTATTTTTGAAGTAAATAAAATTGCAAAATGCAAATTTAGGATATCCAAAATTATCTTTATTGCTTTGAGACTCCATACATTGACAGACCAAATGTTTCTTAGCACATCCAAGATTAATATATTTCGTAGCACAATCAAATATATTTTCCTCAAAAAGTTTTTTAATGGAAGTAGCTAAAAGTTGTTCAGAGGGATATCTCAATGCTACTAATAAAAGTGTTCTAGAGAAAGTCTCTCCTAAAACAGCAGCTGTTTTTATAACCAACTGCTGATATTCTGTAAACGAGGTATATTCTTCGTATGTTATATTATCCACACTTAAATGCCCCCAAATTGGTTCAATTTCGTTAAAGATTGCAACAGAAATTATTAAAGACTTGCAAGTTTCGTCTGAAACTTCATTTTTTTCGGTATTACTTTTATTATCTGGTATTATATTATCCATTTGTCTTTCAATTTTCCACCTGTTATGAAATTCTATAGTAATACAATTGGTATTCAGAAGTCTAACTATAGTTTTTTGTATATAACCAGGTCTGCCCTCACAAGTTTTTAGAATCAAAGATACTAGTGTTTTTGGAACTGCTTTAACTTTTAAAATCTGACAGAGAATAGATGGAATAATCTCTTCCGTAATTGGGAAAATGTCTACCACTTTAACTTCATTTAGAATTGCAAACTTCCATAACATATCTGCAGATTGTTCAAAATGCCCCCCACATATCAGCTTACAAGCTTTTTGTTCCATTGCTGCTTGTAGCAAATCAAAACTGCTTTTATCTATATTTTCTACATTATCTATAACAAGTATTGTAAAAATGTTATCTTTTGTGTTTTTTTTGTTTACTTTACAAATCTGTAAGAATAGGTCCATCATCTTGAATTTTTTTTCAGTATAAACCGTCGCATTCAATTTATAATCTTTTTGTAATAAAATATTAAATTCCCATAAATTTCTAGGAAGATCTTTTATAATATCCACATGTTCAGAATCCTCAGCTGCATATTGTTCATAAATTTGATTATATAACATTGAAACAGTAAAATATGCCCTTTGTTTTATACTCAACAGCTCAATATAGGCTATTGTATGCCCCTCTTCTTTATAGATATTCGCGGCTGTTTGTAGCAGAGCTGTTAAACCAATATTATCCGGTGCCTTAAAACACATTCCACTGACATTGCCCACTTTAGAGGGGTTTTGAATCAAAAAACTAATACGTTGTAGTAAATCGTCCCTACCGTATATTACATTAGGCTTATCTAATGCAGTAATGTGATCAGTGAATACTTCTTGTGAATACTCATAAATTGTTCCATAATTATGAAACTCGGTTGTACGCAAAATCGTGAAGTAAGATGATGATAATTTAGAGTTGTTGAAAGTTTGAGAATCACAACTTAATAATCCTGGAAATAACTTGGTTAGTTTGGAGGCTCTTGTGTATGACTCTCCTATAATAACATATTCCCTTCTATACCAATGCCCAATCAGACTAACATAACTAAAACCAATGGTTACACTGGCAGAAACTTCTCCTATATTTAATATATTTTTTCTAGTTTTGTTTATTATTTTATAGCCGGCTTTTAGCGCATGTCTACATTCTAGATCATGTTTAATACCTTTAAACGCAAATTCAGTGAGTACCACAATGCTTTCTTCTCTTACACAGATTCCTATTATATGACCCATATATGATGAAATGCAGTTGCTTATTATAAGATAAATTTCATTAGTAAATTTAATCAGGTGCTTAAAATGTAAATCAGGTGGCGTTATACTAATGTAAAGTAAAGTAACTTCTCGATTTTCAATTAAGTAGTCTACGGATAACTTTTCTTCTACTTTAAATGCAATGGGCTTAATTACAAATTTTTTAAGGTCACTAGTTCTCCAAAAATATGTCGAACATTTAACTGATTCTCTCAGTGGCAAAGATTGTGTAAATCGTTCCGTTAGTTTTATGTCCGTAGATGTATCATCAAATCTTCGTGGTTTTTGCAGGATTTCTCGATGTTCAATATGTTTTTGACTCAGTTCTTGGACAAGGCGAAGTTTGGCTTCATAGTCTATCTTAGAAGATTTTCGTTTCGGATGATACAGATATTTTTCAACCTGTAACCAAAATATAGTAGAAAATAGAAACAGTTATATCCATAGCAAATTATGAGTTAAATTTTGGGAAAATGTCATTTGATTAATTTTTATTTGAAACTATTTACTTAAAAAGTCCAAACTACATGACCTATATTAAAAAAAAATCTCCTGATTCTTAATCTTTTTTTAGATTTGGGCTACGACATCACAGTTTTTATATACAGGGTGTTACGCAACTCGTTGCTTACCCTTTTCAGTGTAATGAAACGGATATCCGGATATTCCAATTTACGTTATCCGCACTGATTTTAATTCAACTATCCGGATAGTTGTATTATCCGGATAGTTAAATTCAAATCAGTGTGACGGAACGGATTCTTACTATTCCCATTTTATATTTTTGCTATGATATTTTCTCTTGTTAAAAATGACAGTTATGACAAGTTGTTAAGCTATTGGTAAATACGTTAGAGCTATTGGTATATACGTGCAGAGGTTTTGAAAATATTTTTATTTTTTTAAATTTCATTAGATTAGATTAGATTAGATTTTATTGATCTCGAATAAACATACATAAAATGTGGTATGAGATAAGTCATAAATAAATAGTAGGAAAGTACAAAAATACAAATTAAAAACATACAGAGTATCTAAAAGATATGGACAGTAATTTAATGTACAATGCCACCCCCTGTGAATTCGTTCAGATTATAGAAACATTTATCTAACAGGAAGTTTTTTAGTTTTCTTTTAAAAACACTTGGCTGCTGTAAATTTTTTATTTCGGGAGGTAAGAAATTAAAGAGGTAACACCCAGAATATCTTGGCGATTTGGCGAAGAAGCCAGTTCTATGGCGTTCCATAACAAATCTATCATTATTTAGAGTATTATAAGCATGTTCGTTAGAATGGGTGAGAAAGCTATTTCTATTTTTATGTATATAAGTTAGCAACTTGTAAAGATAAATAGAGGTGAGAGTCAGGATGCTCTGTGTTTTAAATGTGTTTTTACAGGATTCTCTGTGTTTTAGATTAAAAATTAAACGAATAACCCTTTTTTGGGCCTTAAATACACGATCGTGTTCAGAAGCTTGTTCCCAGACTATTATATTGTAGCTAACAATACTATAAACTAATGCATAATATACATTCATGAGGTTGTTTGGGGGTAAAATATTTTTTAATGTTTTTAATGCAAAAAAGATTTATTCACTCTGGAGCAAAGTGCACTCACGTGATGACCCCAGTTTAAATTATTATCAAGAGTGACACCGAGAAATTTTTCAGAGTCAGAACAATGCAGAACAGTACCACCAAATACAAAATTATAATTTGGAAGTGGTGATCTTATATTAAAATTAATACAAACAGTTTTTGAAAAGTTTATAATAAGTTTATTTCTAGCACACCAGTTTTGAAATTCCTGAAGCACCAGGTTTACATTGTGATTAATTTCTTCAACTGTATTTCCTGTTACAAGTATTGAAGTATCATCTGCATAAAGAATTACCTTGCCCCTTGATATAAATTTAACCATGTCATTGACAAATAAAAGAAAGATAAGGGGCCCAATGACACTGCCTTGAGGCGTTCCTGTATCTAGCTTATGCATGTCTGAAAATATATTCTTGTACTTGACAGTAATTGTTCTATCTCTGAGAAAAGACTCGATAAAATAATTGAAGCTGCCCCTGAAACCAAGACACTTAAGTTTTTCCATCACAATGTCAATATTAAGGCAATCAAATGGTCTAGTTAAGTCTAAAAAGATACCAACAACATACTTTTGTTTGTCAAGATTATCATGTAAGAACTGAACCAGCTCAATTGTAGCAGTCTCAGTAGAAATTTTTTGTCTAAAACCATGTTGCGATGGGGTGATTAATTTATATTTATCAAGAAAAGATATCATCCGATCACAAATAATTTTTTCAATTACCTTTGAAAAGATACTTAAGAGTGCTATAGGACGATAATTTGATACATCTGTTTTATCACCTTTTTTATGAAGCATTACTATGGAAGATAGTTTTAATTTATCTGGGAGTTCACCCAAATTTACAAAAAAGTTAATTAATGTGCTCAAGGCAGCAGCAAAAATGTCCGAACAGTCTTTTAGAAGTCTAATGGGAACCTCATCAAAGCCAGTGGACTTTTTGCTAGTTAAGCCTCTAATAACATTTTTAACTTCTTCTTTCGTAGTTGGGTAAAAATAAAATGTGTTTGCGATACTAATACCGGTTGTGCACGTATTATTCACTAAGCTGGGATTGTTTTTTAATAGATTAGAGACTACAGTCCCCAAATAACCAGCAAATATATTTGCAATATCTTTGGAACCAGAATAAATGTTGCCTTGAAAATTTAGAGATATGTTTTTTTCCGAGAAGATTTTACCAGTTTTGTCCTTGACTATCTTCCATATAGTTTTACTTTTATTGGTTGAGCAGTTTATAATATTTTTAAAATAACCTATTTTAGCATCCCTAATAATGACATTGTGACGTTTTTTTATTTTTTTGTACTGGTTGTTGAGATAATCACAAGGATGAGTTTTGCGCAAACGATTTAAGGATTTAAGGTTCTCTGAGTTGGTAATGATCTCATTTCTAATCCATTTTTTAGAATTAAAGTTATTCATGTTGGGATTAATATGTTTATCAAATTTAGGACAGCACATGTCAAAGCACCAGATAAATATATACCAAAAATAATTAAAACAAGAGTTTGCAGTGATACCAGTCTTTAAACGATTAATATCAATATTTCCAGTAAACAAGCTATTAAAATTTTGTACGCGATTCTCATCCAATTGTCTACATGTTATCTTTTTTGTTGTGTTTTTTTTAACTACTTTTTTAGAGCTAAAAATAGAAAGATGTTGGGCTGTATGGTCGGAAAGACCAGGTTCAGCAACCACACATTTGGTATTATCAAAATTTGTTATGAAGTGATCGATAGCTTTTGCTGTCAGCAATGATATTTATGACAAGTACACAAAACTTTCCCAAATTCTTGGCAGTCCTTTAAACATTTCTCTTATTCTTGGTAATCCTACAACTTCTGTAGTTAAAATCATTTTCAACTTCATTCGCTCTATCAACCAAATCATCTAATCCTTAGACTTTACCCCTCGCTTTAAACTCGCAACGCCTCTTTTGTACGACTTCGTCTAGCTCGCAGTAAAACGCAATAGTACCTAAGGCTTTTAAAATATAAAATATATCTAAGTTCTTTTTAGTGAAAATAAATTTAAGTATCACTGGCGGATATGGCCTCATGAGCTAATGCCAAAAAAATAGGAAGAAGAAGAAGACAAGTAATCTGAAATTTGGTATATTTTTTGTGTAAGCTTTTGGTGGAAATTATTATTTTTTTACATGTCACCTATCAAAAATACAAGTAGGGTTCTTGTCCAGAATATTATTTTTTTACATGTCACCTGTCAAAAATAACATTTATGATAAGTCCGTGAGTTATAAATCTGAAATTTGGTTCACATGTAACCTTTTGGTGGAAATTATTATTTTTTACATGTCACCTATCAAAAATACAAGTAGGGTTCTTGTCCAGAATATTATTTTTTTACATGTCACCTGTCAAAAATAACATTTATGATAAGTCCGTGAGTTATAAATCTGAAATTTGGTACACATGTAAGCTTTTGGTGGAAATTATTTTTTTTTTCTCAACTATTAAAAATTACATTTATTACAAGTTGGTGAGCTACTACCCTAAAAAGCAGCAACTCCATATTAATAAAACTGAGATAATGGAAAAAACAGTAAATCGTGTGGCTAAGATCTTAGCCACGCCCTTGTGTTATAGCTAGAATCTAGAAAGTGGGCGTATAAATTTAGGTTTAAAGTACCTTTATTATAACACAACTTTCGCAATTATTAATTATCTATTTAAATAGAAAATGGCACATACTGCTTTATAGCCTAGTATCTCGTAGTCAAAATTTTTAGCAACGCTAAACTAAAAAGCAGTATGTGACAAGAATATAAGGAGAAAACAACCCAAAAATATATATATTTTTTTTAATTTTCCTTTAAAAATCAATTTTACTTTCCCCTTGGGCCTAAGGAAAGTCTTGCGTTAGTAAAAAAAAAAATTGAAACAAAATTTTATTTTTTTTTTATTTTTTCGTTTTCCAAAAAACTTGTTTTAATGAACCAAGACTTACGGAGGAAAGTATTATTTTGTTGGCAGCAGTTTTTTTTTTCGTTATTTCCGGAAAACCTAGCGACATACAAAAACTATAATAATGCAAAAAGAAACTGTTTTATTAATGCTTTACACCCTTCCAATTTCATTTTAATATATTTAGTAATAAAACACTTATTTGGAGTTACTGCTTTTTAGCTTAGTAACAGCCCATGGAAATGCACAACTAAGTGTAAGGTTAATGAAAAATCCACAAAAATTGGAGTTGCGGCTTTTTAGCTTAGTGGGGCAGTATAGATCTGAATTTTGGTATACACATAGGTCGACATTATTATTTTTTTACATGTCAAAAAATAATAATGTCGACCAAAAGCCTACATGTATACGCAAAGCCTTCATTTCCCAAAAAAAAAATAGTTCGGCAGTTCAAAGAGGGAATGCAGCCTCCGTGCTGGGTACTTTAAAGGACGAGGCGGGTTTGTAAGAGATATCTTATTTTTAATTTTTTAATTTTTATTTTTTTACTTTTATTTTAATTTTAATTCATATTTTATTTCTTTCTTATTTATTGTTATACCTTAATGTTACTGCCCAGTAAACACACTTATGTCAGCAACATGGCAAAGAGAGATTACTTAAGGAACATTTGCCATATAACTTAATATACATATATACGTATAGCATTCATGTATTGCAATATACAGGGTGTCCGGTAACTCGCGTCGGAGCGGAAAACCACATAATCATCTGCCAATGAAAAATGTCTCTGCAAAAAATTAAAGTTCTATCCTGAACGGTTACTGATATAAGAACATTTAGTTTTGACCAATACCAGAAGATGTTCGACACACCTAAAAACGTGAATAAATTACTCACTAAGATGTTATGGAAACATACCTGAACTTTAAAGTAAGTGTTTTGATTGTTGCTATGGAAATTTATAATGAAGTTTAGCAGTATTTTTTACAAGAAACTGTCAAAAAAATGTTTTCAAGTAGAGAATATTCTGAAATGGTTATTTTATATGAAGAATGCAGAAAAGGCAGCCAGAGTGTATTAAGAAATTTACCCCGAAAGAGTTTATCCCACCCCCTTGTTTTTCACGGCTGTACAACGTTAAGGGAAACAGGTAACGTCTTACTGGATAGAAAAGAAATTGGTGGAGCGGTGATTATAGTTAGAATTCCGGAGGTAGAAGAGGCAGTAGGTACTTGAGCATTCGACAATGACCCAGATGCTAGTGTAAGGGAAATTGCAAGGAATCTCAACCTAAGACGTACCACCGTAAATAACGTTATGAAAAAAGATAATCTGCCACTATAGTACAGGTAAAATAGGAAAAATAAAAGAAAAAATCTGTCCACTCATGAAACTTTGGTTATAACTTCGTTTTGGCAGTAGAATTAAGGATCTGATGAGTCCCTCAAATTTTAAGCGGTGGAACATTGTTTTTTGGAGGGGGGGAGGGGGTTGCAAGTTTCAAAAATTAAAATTGAGTGAAATAAGGCGAGTGAGGTATCATTTTATATGTTTTTTTTTGCATGCTGAATCGAATGAAACAAGTTTTAGATCAATAAAATTAATTCTAAACAAGTTATGACAGGTTTTGTAGAAAAAATACAGAAATTGTGTAATTAATGGTTCAACAGTATGTATTCGGGTAATAATATTTGTTAAAGTTATATTAAAGTTGGTTTTAATACGTTGATAGTCCCGTGAATCATATGTGATTCATGATACGTTTACTCCAAACGTCCATGAACCATATGTGATTCATTTCCATTAGTTTTATTTTTCAACCCTGTAGCATATAGTCTAGTAGTTTTAGTCATCTTACACAGAACTTTTCTATTTCTGCAAACTAAATATGGGTATTTCTGTACGAATCCATACCACCTTGGTGATTGAATGTCACGGATTTTCGTTAAACTTTTTTTATATTATCACCACTCTAATACTAAAAGCCTTATGCAAAAAAAAAGAATTAAAAAACAAATTTTGGCTGAGATATGATTTTTTTTAAATTTTTTAATTTTTCAATTTTTGACGATAAAGAAAACAGCTTTATTTTCAATTTATTACTATAAGTCTGACAATTTTAATCTAAATTTGATGAAATTTGGTGCACCCATGTAAACTTAGATGACAATCTTAAATTTTTTATAATTTTTTTTTTAATAGTGGGTTTCTGCTCTTCTTCTTCTTCTTCAAAAATATTTTTTTACGTTTTTTTATAACTATGTTTAACCCGATTTTTCGTAAAGTGCCCCCCCTACGATTTTTCTCAAATTTTGGTCAAATGTACTTCTAAGTGTCCTTTTTTCAATGACCTAAAATTTATTCTGGGCAAATTAGGTTTACTATATATTTTAGCCATTTTAAATTTTTACGACAATGAGGAACTGTGCTGGAAATAGCTGTTTTACAAAAAAAGGCACATATTATTTTTTATATGTTTTTAATAGTTTAGGTCAAATGCTTAATTTTAAGACAAAAACAAAATAATTAATTGTTGTTTTTTTTTCAAAAAAGGCGTAAGTCCACAATTTTATTACTTTCTTTTTCTATGTATTATGTAGGCGTTTTTTTCTGGTGTAAACGTTAGCTTACGTTAAATACTAAGTCTTTAACACCAAAACGTATTTTTATTTTTTTTTTAAACACAATATGTTTTTTTGTTTTGTTTTTGATCTTAAAAATGCCTGAAAGTTGGTAAACTGTCAGAGTAAGACACTTTTTTTTTGTTATAAATCTTTTTTTAATTCCCAGCTCAGAGAAAAGTTTTCTATGCCGGTGATAAATCCTTAAAAAAAATTAATTTAAAAAATATTAATTTATTTAACATACTAATTATTTATTTACAATTTATTTATGTCTTATTATTTAACTTTAATTTATTATACAAAGTTCTTTTTTTATTAAAATCTTTTGATTTTTTTTTATTTAAATAATATGTACCATCTTTTTTGTTTAACCTAACTAAGCCTACTATTTGATTCTCATATATATTTATATCTGTTGGGTTCTCTAAAAAGGAATAAACATTTTCGTGCTCATTGAAATTATAAATAGCTACATTATAGTACATTATATTATTATAGTTTTCAACAACAAAAATCACAATAAATCAGATAAATTCAATTATCTATGAAAAGACGCTAGTGTATTTTGACATATTACATGCATAAACCAATCCAAGGCTAACTGATTTACAATTAAAAAGTACCATACCATAATAACGCAGATCAAAAAAAGTTTTTCTACGATCTAATAGAAAAGTTAACATTTCTACATAAACAAATGAAGTTTTCTGACAGCAAAATATCCTATTTCTTAGCTTTTTACTTTCCCGCAAGTTACCATGGCAGCGTGCGGGAAAGTACATTTTTTCGCGCGCACAGTGTAGGCAACCGTCATGCCGCGGCCTGTCAATCGTAAAACAACTGCCAGTTATATACGACAAGATGCTGGCCTGACATTTTTTTTAGGCAACCGTCATGCCGCGGCCTGTCAATCATAATACAACTGCCAGTTATATACGACAAGATGCTGGCCTGACATTTTTTTAATATGACATTATTATTTATTTCTTGTTAAAAATATGTTTATAAGAGAAAAAAAAATTGCAATCCAAGGACGAGAAATAATGTTGCTCGGTCGCATGCAGAGATTGAGATATATTCCTCGTCCTTGGATCATACGCTATTTTTTTTTCACTTCTAAACATATTTTAACACAAAAAGGTAAAAGTAATAGGTAAAATTAGTTTTAATTTGGTTCTGTCAGTTATCTGACAATTTTCCATAAGGGGCCAACAAAATTTTGTTTTTGTTTTTTCAAGCACAACCACTATACAATTTTCCAAAAGGGAACGCCGAAGTAAAACAAAAGACAAACTGTTAACAAAATTGTCACTTTTAACTTAACAGTTCTAACCGAACAATGTCATATGGAATACAAGCAAATAAAAAAATAGTTCATTATATTTTAGCGATGGATGCGCTTCACAAAAATTTAAAAGATTTTGATAAGCTTTGTATAATAATTAAAGTTAAATAATAAGACATAAATAAATTGTAAATAAAGAATTAGTATGTTAAATAAATTAATATTTTTTAAATTAATTTTTATTAAGGATTTATCCCCGGCATAGATAACTTTTCTCTGAGCTGCGAATTAAAAAAAGATTTATAACAAAAAAAAAGTTTCTTACTCTGACAGTTTACCAACTTTCAGGCATTTTAAGATCAAAAACAAAACCAAAAAACATATTATGTTAAAAAAATATTAAAATAGTTTTTGATGTTAAAGACTTAGTATTTAACGTAAGCTAACGTTTACACCAGAAAAAAACGCCTACATAATACATAGAAAAAGAAAGTAATATAATTGTGGACTTACGCCTTTTTTGAAAAAAACCAACAATTAATTATTTTGTTTGTGTCTTAAAATGAAGCATTTGACCTAAACTATTAAAAACATATAAAAAATAATATGTGCCTTTTTTTGAAAAACAGCTATTTCCAGCACAATTCCTCATTCTCGTAAAAATTTAGAATGGCTAAAATATATAGTAAACCTAATTTGCCCAGAATAAATTTTACGTCATTGAAAAAAGGACACTTAGAAGTACATTTGACCAAAATGAGAAAAATCGTAGGGGGGGCACTTTACGAAAAATCGGGTTAAACATAGTTATAAAAAAACATAAAAAAATATTTTTGAAGAAGAAGAAGAAGAGCAGAAACGCACTATTAAAAAAAATTATAAAAAATTCAAGATTGTCATCTAAGTTTACATGGGTGCACCAAATTTCATCAAATTTGGATTAAAATTGTCAGACTTATAGTAATAAATTGAAAATAAAGCTGTTTTCTTTATCGCCAAAAATTAGAAAATTACAAAATTTAAAAAAAAATCATATCTCAGCCAAAAATTTTTTTTTAATTCTTTTTTTTGCATAAGGCTTTTAGTATTAGAGTGGTGCTAATATAAAAAAAGTTTAACGAAAATCCGTGACATTCAATCACCAAGGTGGTATGGATTCGACAGAAATACCCATATACCAAAGTATAGGTTTTGGTATGTGAAAACATATGTTTGTGGTCCGGGACTCATACGGTGGTGGCAGGATACTTATATATATATACATATATATAATTTTTCGCGTTTTTGGCCAAAAACTGTCTCTAGATCGATCGAGATTTTAAAGTTGTTCAGAATCAACTATATAAATTTCCAATTTTCCTTTCCTGTTTTCCACAGGAGGAAGGGAATATCATATATATGTATTTTTTTTAATGACCCATTTATTATACAGTAAATATGCATTTAAACTTGAAAATATGTATATTGATATATATTGAAAACATGTATATTGACGCAATAAAAGATAATTTACAAAAATTTTTCCAAAATTATTGGCCT
>CAUEHQ010000878.1:0-18175 GCA_958510825.1 Brachypterus glaber | reverse complement strand
GATCATTTTGGACACCCACCCCCCTAGGAGTGTTACGTAACAACGTTCCCTAACAGAAGAAACCAACATAATAACATTTTTGCCTGAAAAAAAATAAAATGTTTGAAAATAGGCTAAAACATACAAAAAAAATATCTTGAGCAAAAAAAAATAAAAATAACCCCTTCCATAAAAACAAAAAAAGCTCGGTTCACATAATACTAGAAGAGTTAAAAAAATATTAATCTGAATGTAAGTTATTGTACAGTGTATAATATACACCCATGACAAAAAGTGCCCTGTGCATCATACAAATTATAAAATTTGAGTTGGTGGTAAAAAAAGTTGCTTATTTTTTTATGAAACAAATTTATATCCAAGAATTTTTTGTCTAGACGATTTTTGAAATTTTTTGAAAATTTGAACTACTCGCGCAGGCGCTGTGAATAATATAACAAGCCGTGAAGATATGTAATGCTGCGCTTTCCATTACAGATTATTCAGAGTAAATGCTAAGTGTATTGCACTGTCCCAAATACTTAAAAAAAATATTTTCAAAAAAAAAATTCCTTTTTTTTAAACGATCTGTTTTGAAAAACAAAAAATTTAAAAAAAGTTGTTTTTAAAAAAAATCGAAAACAACTTATTAAAATTTTTCAGTTTTTTTTATTTTCTTTTCGCGAAAAACGAAAAAATTAAAAAAAAAATTTGAAAATGAGTTTTTATTTTTTTAAAAAGTTTAACCCCCTATAACTTTTTTGTTTTTGGGGGGATTACTTTGAAAAACAATAGGGGTCTCTCCCTCATAGAACTTGATTTTTCCTGAAAATTTGCAGTCGATCGGATTATTCGTTCTTGAGTTATCGTGTCTACAAAAAACGTGACAGACAGACGGACATTTTCAAAGTTTCTTATTTTTTCATGAAACACATTTGTATCAAAGAATTTTTTGTCTAGGACGTTTTTTGGCGATTTTGGGAAATTCGAAACAACCGTATACTATTGTTCTAGCGCAGGCGCTGTGAATAATATAATAAGAATGATTTACTTTGCAACTTTTTATATTGCACAAAAAGGATATTTTGCTGTATGATTGTGAATAAACTTTCTTTCTGGCCTTGAAAGGCCTTAATACACAAATAACTTTTTTTGGCTTGTTTAGGAGCTCTTATTTGGCGCTTAGCTCGTTTTGTTTTAGTTAAATCATTCTAATATTATGTATAAATATAAGAATGCATTAAATAAAAATAAATTCCGATCTGATATATTTTAAAACTGTTTCAAACTGGTTCGAAAGTCAGTATAAGCCGGTGGTTCCCTCTACTACTAGCCCACACAAGTCCTGGACTTAGGGGAT
Source organism: Brachypterus glaber (assembly GCA_958510825.1). NCBI lineage: Eukaryota > Metazoa > Arthropoda > Insecta > Coleoptera > Kateretidae > Brachypterus > Brachypterus glaber. Next base: position 16,839 of record CAUEHQ010000878.1, on the reverse strand, counting down.
GCTTAATTAAGTAGAATAGTACGAGGTTAAACAAACATGTAATGTAATGTAATGTTTGTTTACGTTTGACTCACATTTATGGTAGAAATTCGTAAATTTTAGTGGCGGGTTTTCGGCACGGGTTAGATTCTTTTGATGATTTTAAAATTTGGCACATAATTTTTTATGCTTAATAGGAAAAAAGCAACCATCTAACAACTCTTCTCTCTAGAATACGTTAATATAAAGTATCGCCAACATCTCTGTTTGTTTGTAAACAAATAGTAGGTATATTCAGGCCTGAACAATAACAATTACCAGTAACTGTTATTGTTGTCTCTGTTAGAACAAAGCTGTGCGAGTAAGACAGACAAATGTATATGTTGGCTACGTTTTTTTCAGTTTTTACAAATGAAATGCCTATTTTAGAGAAGAGTTATTAGTTCGTTGGAAAAAAGATAAGATTTCAAGTCCTTGAAATTTTTCACTTATACAACAGTTACAGACAATTTTCAACGATTTTTTTCGATTTATGGGTAATTTACGAATTTTAGGGCCTCAGTTAGCACCCTTAGAGAAGTTTGATCACTCTCATATTTTCAGAATTTTCTTACAGCTAAATGAAAGATAATAAAAAAATATAAGGTCCGCCTTAATGCCTTATAGCTGAGCCTCCACAGTTTGTTTAGTCATATTACACAATGTGACTCACGGTTTTTCTGAAAAGACAACTCCTAGTATAAATTTATTAAAATTTTATATGTAAATCGGGGTAAATTAAGAATGACGTTTGCATTAGGATATCAATTAAAAATGCGCAGGGACTGAAACGGGTGCAATGTCCATTGTAAGTGATACCTGTCTGCCCTACTGAATATTTGAAAAGACCTGGAATAATAAACGACTATATTCGATTTATTCGTTTTATCATCAGCATAAATTAAGAAATTTTGCTCTACAGCCTAAACGCCTAATCCGAATTTGACAACTAGGGTGTCAAAGTATTTGTCTTGATACCGCGGATGACACAGGTTATATACAAGTCCATGTTTCGCCTATTTAGGCTGCTATCGTCAGGGATTTACAAAGAGCAAATATAATCTGATTTTTATCAATAAGGTATCAAGAGATGCGTCTTGGTCCCATGAATAATAGTTATTATAGTTATAGCTGTATTTGTATATGTTTCGACTATATTATTCAACATATTCATCAGCGTAAAATAAAACCGTTTATTTAACAAAAAAAAAAATACGTTTAAAAAATAATTTTATAAAAAAAACACCCGACTGATTAACTGAAAAGTATGACATAAGAATAATGTGAAATAAAATTATATAGTAACCGTCGCAGTCGGAGGCCAGTCCTAAATATCATAATATTGATTCTTTAAACCTAATTTAAATATACAAATGTTTTAATAATATGAAGGCAGAATAGGTCTCCGACTGCGATGCTTACTATATAATTTTATTCCACATTATTCTTGTTTCATACTTTTTAGTTAATCAGTCAGGTGTTTCTTTTTTAATTATTTATTACTTTTATATTTTAGAATTCTAAAATTAAAAGTATTGAAATACACATTTTTTTTCAATTTTTGTTTTCAATTATTTCACTTTTTTGACGTTTCCGAAAACCATGTTGAAAAAATGTCTGTTTGTTTGTCTACCTGTCTGCCTGTCCGCCTGTGCCTTTCTAATTATCAACATTATCGAAGCATGGAAAAGCCAATGTCACTCGCATGATCAAGACAAATCTTTTTAGGCTTCGATCGTTAAAATCGGTCCAGTAGTTTAGGCTCTAGGGGGAACAAACAAATCTGCATGCATACATTTATACATACAATACCTACATGCATACCGTCTTTACGGCTTGTATACTAGCGAAATATAAAGTTATATACCGGGTGTACCACCAGGTTCTTGACAAGCTATATCTTCGTTATTTGAAAAGTTTTTTTTTTTGCAAAAATACAGCGTTAAATGGGGGCCATTTACACTACACTCTTAATCAGTTCTCTTTTAGATATAATCTAACGTGGGTTTTTGGAATTTTTTTTGATGAGAATATTACTTGTGATCTGATGGGGTTGTACTTTCGAGCCCCTTAAAAAAATAAGATGTTACTTTTTAATAATACATGGTTGAATTTAGAGTAAGATGTGCTTTTATATTCTTTAGTAAAAATAGGGGTGTACTATTTAAAAAACAAAAGTTGGGGTGGTTTCAAAAGGGTGGGTAAGTAAGGGGTAGTTTTGTATAAGTCAGTAAATTCTACTTTAACTCGCATTTAATTCTGTTTTTTTTTTATTTTTTTTATCTTTTTAAACAACGGAGATATAGCTGTCTAAAACCTGGTGGAACAGTATCATTAATAAATAATAGTTGTTATTTGGAGCCCCTTTAAGAAATAATATACTACTTATACTACATGGTTAAATTAAGAATAAAATTAACTTTCATATTCTTTGATAAAAATAGGGGGGTGCTATTTGAATAACAGAAGTTGGGGGTGGTTTTAAGGCGGTGGGTAAGCAAGGGATGGGTTTGGATACATGAATAAAAACTTCAATGGCTCCCATTTAACGTTGTTTTTTTGCAAAAAATTATATCTTTTCGAATAACGGAGGTATAGCTTGTCAAGAACCTGGTGGGACACCCGGTATAGCTTGTTTATACATACTATGCATATATATGCATTGCATAGGATTAACTTTAATTTTATATTTTATTGAATATGAAAATTATTGGAGGAAAATCAGGCTTTCAATAAACGTTATCCAATTTTTCCTCCAGTTTTTAAAAAGCAAACATCCGGTACTTACATGTTTTTTATCCTCGTATAATACAGGCTGTATAATTTCATTTCCCAAAAATTAACTGTGGGTTGTTCTTGGCTGTACCTTTACAAATCATCATGTGCCTTTGGTTTTATTAGGAAAGTGAATTAGAGTACCTGCAAAACAATTGTTTTTTTTTTTAATTTTCGATCGGACTCGCTCGGATTTCTTCTCTAGGTCAATTGCTAAGGATATTCCCATTTTTTTGTTCTAATTGAAATTTGGCAACAGGGCGCGACTTGATCTTAAAGTTTTTTTTTATTGCATCTTTAATAAGCCCTTCAGAGATAATACATATACTACCCATGTAAATATATATATAGAGGGTGATTTAAAATATTGTCCGAAATACGGGGTGATTCTACATCATAAAATATGAAAAAAAGTTACCATAAACATTTCAAAACTTTTTGAAAATGGCTAAAAAATTCGGTTTTATTTAATAACTCAGGAACCTTTTGAGATAAAGCAACGAGGTTTTGCACGTGAACTAATCTTAATAAGGCCCATGTTGGTATGTTATTTTTATGTAAACGGGGGGGCCTTATCAGTTTTTTGTCACAAACTTTTCCTGATTCCTTAACAGTTCATTGGGACGGTAAATTACTATCAGCATTGACATCTAAACAATCGGTGGATCGTTTAGCCTTTATAGTTTCACGAGAAAATACGATGAAATTCTTGGTGTTCCTGTAATTTCTAATGGCACTGGTAAGGCTCAAGCAGAAGCCACATTTACCCTTCAAGACTGGAAACTTACAGATAAAATAACATCAATGTCATTTGATACAACAGCAAGCAATACTGGTATTAAAATAGGTGCATGTATAATTCTTGAAAAAAAAACTCTGCAAAAATCTTCTTTCAGACATCATATAATGGAACTAGTTATTGGTTCAGTCTTAAACTTTTTGAAAACTTAAGTGGACCAAAAATAAAACGTTTTCAAAGATTCCAACAAGAATGGAATAATGTAGATAAGTCAACTTACAAAAGTGCATTAGAGAATAACTAAATTATTGATATTCCAAAAACTTTTCGCCAAAATATTATTTGTTTTATAACAGATCAGCTAGATACTTATCAACCTCGAGATGATTACAGAGAAATGTTACATTTGTGTTTAATATTTTTGTGCTAATTAAATATTTCTGAAAAATCAATTTCTATTTGGGCTTCTGGTGCAGATCTGGTGCAGCTACTTATCAACCTCGAGATGATTACAGTGAAATGTTATATTTGTGTTTAATTTTTGGGCTAATTAAATATTTCTGAGGAACCAATTTCTATTTGGGATTGTGGTGCGGTACATCGACCTAGAGGGATGGCCTAAAAATTTATATTTTTCGTAAAACCTTTAAGTTAAGTGCCGATGAATTTTCTGCTTTGTATCAATTTAATGTTTTCGTAGTTAGAATATATTTACAAAAATGGTTTACTGGTCAACTGCCAACATTAGCACCTCTAAATTATTTAGAACTACTAAGAGACTTGTTAAAATTTAGGAAGGTTAATCAAAAAATTTCTTTAACAGCACTTAAGACATTTTCCCGTCATTTGCGGTACCTAAATGAAATTTTAGTTGGGTTGGCATTTTTTAAACCAACTGTACCATTAAAGCAAGAACAAAAATGGTATCAGCACCAGATAAAAAGAAAATAAAAATGCACCCTTACGACGCATTGAAGTAAACCAAAAAATATATTTCAAAAAAACAGTTGTCAGATGTTGTTAATGAAAAAAAATTATTGGTTGCAATTAATATATCCCAAGATTTTTTAACAAAAGACCCCAGTCTGTGGGAGGAGGATAAACTTTATTTAGAAGGGCAATAACGAGTTCGTAAATTGAAAATTGTTAACGATGCTTCGGAACGTGGTGATGGATTAATTTTAATAATAGTATTTTTTGACAAATCAAGAAGATTAAAAGCAATATTTGCTTCAAGTAGTAGAAAAACATCGAAGAGACACGCCGCCTGTCTGAGTGGATTTAGTTCGATCATCTTACGCCCTATTTTTTTTCATAAATTCATTTAGGGTGGCCTATAGATCATTTTTACAAAAATTTAAAAAAATATACCGGTTCGTTTTTTATTTAAAAATATGTATCTAAATATTAATTTTTTATCTATTTTTTTATCAGTTTCTAGAATTTCTTAGAGTGAAAAATAGATTTGGCTGTAAGTTATATGATCGAGAGTACCATCTTCTGGGACAAAAAGTCGGGATATAAAAGTTGTTAAATCCTGTTAGTTTCAGAGCAAGAGCTGATCAAGGAGATTTCTGCATAAAAATTTTGCTGTTTTCTCCCATCTATACAAACCTTTCTAACTTTTTTGGTTTTTAACAAATTTGTATCGCCATGGTTTTGATTAAATCTTTAGAAACACACTATTTTTAAAAATGTTAATATATTAAATTTAAATTAAATGTTATTTGTTGTTCAGTTCTTTAAAAACAACAACAAAAATCGAAAGAAACAGTTCCAGAAATATTAAATAAAAGCTACTTTTTAGATGTACCCTTAGGAGGGTCGTAGCTCCCTTAGGGCTCATTTCCGGACCAACCTTTATAGGAAATTTTTTTCATATTTTTTAACGTAGAATCATCTCTTAAATTTCTCTAACTTATTTCTGAATAACCCTGTATGTAATGCTATTCCATTATAAGTATTATTTAAAAAAAAATCTAATATGAGAAAACCCTAGGACAAATATATAGTAGGGGACATAGGCCCATATACTCATAAGAATATATCCAACATGTGCTGTACAAAATTTAAGAAAAAATATTATGCTGAACCGCAGTCACGTCTCCTAGACATTGAGGATTTTTTTGATTTTTTCATATTTTCGAAATATTGATATTTACAATTGGTGTAGTTTCAAAACGAAGAAAAACATATATCCAATTTTTGGATATTTTTTTAGAAACATATTGGCCTATGTCCTGTGCAAAATGGAATTAAAAAAAATATCCAGATGTCAATGCAAAATGGCATTGAAATGTAATTTTTTTATTTTTTTTCAACTTTTTTAATATTTGTCCTAGGGTATTCTCATACTAGATTCTTTTTTTAAATAATACTTATAATAGAATAGTATCACACATATACATGGTTTATACAAATAAAAATAGAAATGAAAAATAATAAAGGAGAAACAAAATACGGTGGACAAAAAATTCATTTTTTTTTAGATTTTTGTCATGTTGGAGGCTTTTTCAAAGAACTAAACAACAAATAACATTAAATATTTTTAAAAAAAGAGTGTTTTCTAAAAATTTAATCAAAACATTGGCGGTTAAAATCTGTTAAAAACAAAAAAGTTAGAAAGGTTTGTATTAGATGGCCGAAAACAGCAACATTTTCATGTACCTCCTTTATCAGCTCTTGCTCTGAAACTAGCAGGATTTAAAAACTTTTATATCCCCACTTTTGTCTCAGAGGATGGTACTATCGATCATATAACTTGAAGCCAAATCTATTTTTCACTCTAATAAATTCTAGGACTAACTCTAAAAAATTATATTTAGAAACATATTTTTAAATAAAAAAAGAACGGACCGGTAGTTTTTTTTTTTAATTTTTGTAAAAATGATCTATAGGACGCCCTAAATGAATTTATGAAAAAAACATGGGGTTGCAAGATAATCGAACTAAATCTACTCGATAGGCGCTGTAGAAAGTTTCCATCCTCAAGCAAATTATCTATATGGTGAACTTTTTCTCGCAACCAAGTCACGTTACTAACGTGCGCTCTCTCCCTCTATGATTATGAACGGCAAAGTGGGAAGGACATATGGTCACGTGACTTGGTTCGGAGCAAATGTTTACTATAATAGCTGGATTTAATTTAATATTTCGTCTGTTTTTTTAACTAGTTTTATACTTAATTGAAAGACATATTTTTACTTTCTTGTGCAGACAGTACTATAATATAAGAATAGGTTTAAAGAACTTTCACTTTCGGGTTTAGACCGTGTTAATGGATTTTCACTTTCCGACGTTTCGTCTCTTATTACTAGAGACATCTTCAGGGATTAATCTGAAACTTCAGATTAATCCCTGAAGATGTCTCTAGTAATAAGAGACGAAACGTCGGAAAGTGAAAATCCATTAACACGGTCTAAACCCGAAAGTGAAGTTTCAGATTAATCCCTGAAGATGTCTCTAGTAATAAGAGACGAAACGTCGGAAAGTGAAAATCCATTAACACGGTCTAAACCCGAAAGTGAAAGTTCTTTATATCTTAATGGCCGTGAAAGCTTAAAATCTAAAATAAATAGGTTAATACAGTTGTCTAAAGATTCCTACATGAGTTTAACAATTAATTATTTTTTAAATTATTTTGTATGTATATATGTACAATGTACATTTTACATATACATATGTAATATTTTTTAGTTAAACCATAGATCTTAGAAAAATTCAGTTTTTTTTTAATTTTCTCAAATCGATATTGTATTATTATTAAAATAAATGAAACACATTTATGACCTCAAGTTTAAAAGTTAACTGAAAAAAGGTGTACTAGGCAAAAAAAGTCCTATTTGTCTATTTATTTTCTATTTACAAATTTACAAATTAAGCTTTTTCTTAAAAATGTTTTTTTACTATTAATTTATTTTTCTTTTTTTATGATACAAACTTTTTCAAATAGGGGCGCCAAAATGCAAAGGCTGGCCCTGTGTATTATTCAATGCATGGTAATCCTTATATGTATAATAATGTGGGCAAAAAAAAGGATTTTTTTTAATTTTAGGGGTGGGGAGGTTGGGGGTAAATTTTATATAAAATTGTATTGTCATCGGAATTTCAGCTCACTACGTTTATTCTAAGTGGGTGAAACAGAGAGGGGGTAAACATAGCCTTATACGTGTATGGGGGGTGATGGAGAAATAAGGTGGATGTAAAAATTAATTTAAAATTTTATTGATGAGTATGTAACCTTTTAGTTTTAAATTATCTCATGCGGGTGAAAAATGGATTTTTTTTATTTTTGGGGGGTAATTTTTTTATAAAATTCTAATGTCAGCCAAGTTAAGCATGTGTACCAAATTTTAGCTTTTTAAGTATATTCTAAGTGGTCGAAAAAGCCTTTGGCAGATTTGCCTTAAACAAACATACCCACATACTAATAACAACAAACATTGCAAGTTAAATAAAAGCTTGTAAAAAGGAATCAAAAGTCTGAAACTTCTGTTAAAATCATTTGATGAGCACTAATTTTCTTAAACAACTCTGAACAAAATATTAAAAACTAAAAAAGTTATCAAAAAAAAATAACTTTTAAATTTTATCTTGGGGGAAAATATCTCGGAGTAGGTAGCCAAAAAAATTTTATGAACTTCTGGCATTATTTTGACGAGATCTGATCACCCCAAAGAGAATTCTGAAACACCCTGTATACTGGTTTTTGAGATCGCTGAAAGTGAATCAGATAATAAAAGTTTTCCAACTTCACCCCCGGAGGTTGAGTTAACAATTTTTATATATTTTCGTGAAATTTTGTATATTGGACTTTTTGACTTCAGTAAAACTGAATCTGGGTAAAAAAAAAATGGAAAGTATTTTTTACTGGGCAGCGTATTTTTTCTTAGATCAGTATCTGATATGCAGGAACAAAAAATATACATTCAAATATTACTGGCCTAAAAAAAAAACTTGTGGTAAAATTTTGTTTAGGCTTAATTTAATTTAGGTTTTTTTCTTCGCTGGTGTAAGTTGGCTTAAAGTAACTTGCAATGTATTACCGTCAACCGAGGTGACATCGGATGGTGTAGGTGACTTCGGACATTTTTTCGCAAAACCTTCTGAACCAAAGCACGTGTGCATAAGTTGTAAGGTTGAGTACACAAGTTGTGGGGTTGAGTGCACAAGTTTTGGAATTAAACCCCACAACCTGTGCACACGTGCTTTGGTTCAGAAGTTTTTGCGAAAAAGTGTCCCTACACCGTCCGAAGTCATCTGGCTTGATGGTAACACAACAACTTCTTCGGAGAAATACCCAGTCAATCTCAAAATGCTGTGGTCTACTTTTATACAGATACAATACATTAACTGCAAAATATTTGGGTTTGGACCTATAGCTTTAGCACAGCTTTTCTTGGTATACGTTGCCAACCAAAACCTTCACACACACAATTTCCACATTTCCATTCATTGCACATAATTTTCATCGATTTATGGACTTCTTAATTTTTTTTTTTTGTTCAACAGGTTGTCCTCAATTATTTAACATTTGAGTAAAATGGACAGAATATTGTAATAATGATATTTTACCTTGTGTTACCGTAATTTCACACAACAATAGTCCAGAATCACACTATGGTCCAGCTTCACACCTATATTCCATAAGCAGCGTATTTAAAAAAACTTTGAAAACGTGAAACGTGAAAATGTATATCCCATATGCACCAACTTTCAAAAGAAATTGTGAAATTTTTAAAATAATTACCCCCTGACCATTGGGGTCGTTGGACTATAGTTGTGTGGCTGGACTATAGTTTTGTGAAATTACGGTATTTAAAATATCGAAAACTATTTTAAATATAATATTGGACGCAGCCCATGTCTATGTTCTTAAAGGGTAATAATTTTACCTGTAGATAATAATAGTTTTTGAATGCTCTTTTTATTGATACATTCATTACACGAAAATTGTACTCTTGTCAAGTTTATAGGTAAAATTTTCCCTTTTAAAGGTAAATTGCCAATTCTGACAATATACCAAAACGATATTGCCACATTGTTTATTTTTAATGAATCTTTATGTAAAGTAATTTTTTTAATTTTGTACTAACTTTAACTCAAAACAGTTCTTTATCACTACTTTAATAATAATTATTTATAATTATTCCAAATTAAAATATATATTTCTGGAATGGGTCCAAAATCCTAGCCAGACAATACTTTCCTTTCGATTTGTGAGAAAAATTCGAAGTAAAAATTAAATATATAGTATGTATGCAGTATTTATAATTTTTTGAAAATTTTTTGATATCTTTATGATAAAACTCTTAAAATTTTGACGTTTCCATCAAAAGCGGATTTCAAATCAGAAGAAAATTTGACTAGACCTACTATTTAAACTTTTTTTAACGTAAATCGTGTCGGGTAGTGTAATTTCTTAGTCCCAACAAAAAAGATTCAGGCAGGTGGTCCCCAAAAAATATATTGGTAAAAAATAAGGGACACTTGCCAATGCTGTTTAAGCAAAAAGTCCATCAAGTTTTTGGCTTAGAGACATTCTAAATATAGAAAAACAAATATACCTAGTACGTGATATTTTGTCTGAAGAATCTTCAGTAAAGGTCTATCGGTGATCATTTAAAAATCTATTGCTGATTTAAACTTTGACTTAATAACACTAACTTTTTATTATGTTTAGTTTCAGGTGAAGTATTAGGTGTAACTGGCATTTGATTGTGAAATCATCGTCTTTTGTAAGTTTCGGCCAAATGGTCATTGGAATTCACACGTGCGCTTTTAAAGGGTGGTAATAGATCCTCAACTGTGAATGGTCGGGGTTAGGTATGTATTACTAAAAGCCACACCCTCACTTGTCAACTAAAATGGAGATTTTAAGGATACCAGAGTATTTAAATATTAATTATTCAATCACACCCATGTCAAATTATTTACCCTTTTTTAAAGACCCCTATCATTTTTAATTCGTATATTTTTTGACAGCGAACATTTTACCACTTGCTACCATTGCTGTGCACTGATCTTACTTATAGATTGTGCAGAAACATTTACTGCTGAGAGGTGGCTGATTTTATTTAAAAAAAAAAGATCTTCAGAAATAACACTACAAACGGCACCGCCTCCGAAGGGTAGTTTCGTGCCTTAATTTTTCAATGTAAGTGTGATATCTGTTTTTAAAACCCATCTATTCACTTTACTTTCTATACAAGGCGATCATTAAAAGCTATACAGGGTGATTGAAACTTGAGTAATTAGACCTTCGTCAGTGTTGGGGGTATGACATACCCCATAACAATTTATTTCAATGATAAAATGGTAATTAACGAAGTGGCCCTTGGAATTTAAAGATTACACACAGTTATTTCTGAGTATGCGCCTTTTGTCACGGTTCACCTGGGCGATTTTAAATAAAAATTTCGTGGACCCCTACATTTTTTGGACTAAAACATTACTGATGACATCAGAAATCAATTCCCATTTGAAAGAAAATCTTAAAAGATACACTTTTTTAGAAAGATAAGAAAACGTTTTTTTGAGTAATTGGGTGTGTCAAAAAATTCCGATTTGCGAAATCGAAAACGATCTCTAGCTCAAAAGTTGCTGTTTGGTAAAAAACGGTAGCCACTCAAAAATGAGCCAAATCGACTAATGTTTAGAGGTAGCTCAAAACACTCAAACTTTGAAAAATATCGGTATCGGTATCTGTTTTTCGGATAAGAAGTGATTGTATATAAAATTAAGGAAATTTTGAGGGTTTCTTTGGTAATATTTAGAAACAATACTAATTGTGAGAAATCTAAAAAAATTATATTCCTCCTCCCCTTAAGTTAGAACATAAAAAAAACGCCAATTATTTAAAGATTTCGCGAAAATTTATTAAAAATGGGCATATTTAAAAGGACATAACTTCCTTAGGAATGATTTTTTTACCAAGGTGCATATAAACTTTTTCTATGTTTTTAATGTTAAATAACCACTCATTACTAAAATATTTGTTTTTTGCTTTATATTTTTTAATTTTTTAATTTTTGGTTCTTCATGCGTAAAAATTTACTTTTAAATGCATTTATCTTTAAAACGGTTAAACATGCGATGTTAAACCACAGAAACTTTTTTGTGTATTTTTACATAAAAAAGTATTCCAACCAAAAAATCAAAAAAAAAAGTACACCGAAAAAAGTTTTAGGCAAAAAACAGAAAATCCACCCGGTTTCTAATCGAAATTATTTTTTTTTACTCAACTTGAGGAAAAAAATTATGTTTTCTGTATAGTCATGTAGGTTAACATGTATATATGCTTATATACTAATATATTATTTTGCAGATTTTTTATTTAAAACTATTTTTTATGCACTTTTAAAAACTTGCAAAAATAAAATTTTCGCAAAATCTTCAAATAATTGGCGATTTTTTCATGTTCTTACTTAAGGGGAGGGTGGATATAATTGTTTTAGTTCTTACATTTAGTATTGTTTCTAAATATTACCAAATAAACCCTCCAAAATTTCCTCAATTTTTATCGGTATCAGTTTTTATCCGAAAAACAGGTACCGATTTTTTTTAAGTTTGAGTGCTTTGAGCTACCTCTAAACATTTATCGATTTGGCTCATTTTTGAGTGGCCACTGTTTTTTACTAAGGAGCAACTTTTAAGCCAGGGAGCGTTTTTGATTTTGAAAATCGCGATTTTTTGACACACCTTATTACCCAAAAAAACGTTCTGTCTAAAAAAGTGTATCTTTTACGATTTTCTTTCAAATGGGAATTGATTTCTGATGTCATCAGTAATGTTTTAGTCCAAAAAATGTAGGGGTCCACGAAATTTTTATTTAAAATCGCCCAGGTGAACCGTGTTGTATTTAGTAAAATCTCGCCAAAGTCGGTCGGGGAATGACATAAAAAAATTTAATACTGCAGGGTGATTCTACATTAAAAACTGTGAAAAGAAGCTCGTATACATCTAGATTCAAAAATCAGTTTTAAGAGTACTACAGCCTCTTAAAGAATAACACTTTTTAAGGGACCGTAGCTCCAAAAAAACGATTTGTGTACGGAAACTTTTTTTCATAGTTTTTATTGTAGAATCACCTGGCAGTATTAAAATTTTAATTGGCGCATTTGTTAGTTACTATTTTTGATGCTCAGAACGTGAAATTGCGCCTTTAATTACAATTTTCTCGAAAACGGTTGGCCCTACGGTGTTACATGAAACGGACCTTTTTTAAGTATTTTTAATAAAGATTGATATTTTATTAAGAAATTTTCTAAAACTCTACAGATACAAAAGTTTGGGGCAAAAAAGTGACACCGACCCCCCATTTTGCACGTCCCTGGTTAAAATTACCAAATAAGAATTACATAAAATGATAACATTTATCAATGTTAAGGCATGTGCAAAGACTCGTTACTGTCGTTTATAGGGTTCCGGAGATAATAAATAAAAACGACCTTTCAGATGTACCCTTAGGACGGTCATAACTCCCCAAGGGCTTAACTAGCCAAGCCCCTTTGAAAGTGGCTAAAAAATTCGGTTTTTATTTAATAACTCAGGAACCCTTTGAGATATAACAACGAGGTTTTGTATGTTAACTAATCTTATTAAGGCCTATCTTCGTATGTTATTTTCATCCACTTATTTTATCCAGGGATGTGCGAAACGGGGGAGCCTTATCAGTTTTTTGGCCCAAATTTTTTTCTGTGTCAAATTTCTAGTCTGGGGTGACACTTTCCCATGGGACTTCAGGCTTTAGGTTACTATACAATAACGTTGGATTGAATTATTATTATTATTATTATTATTATTGATGATGATGATGATGATATTGATTTCGGGGAACTAATTGTCGATCCGACTCTGCTTAAAATTAAATAAATAAATAGTTACACAAAACAATAATAATGACAAATTTTACTGAACCATCCTTCAGTAGGTATATCAATAAATCCGTCCGAAATAAACGCTTTCTATTGGTAAGGGGTGTGCATTTTCGGAACCAATCAAATTCTAACTAAATTCGATAAATTATTCGAAATACATTTAATATTTATTGCATTAGAGTGACAGACTGCATATAGATTTGACAAGTGACAACATGACCTCTTTATTTTCATTAAATATTTAATCAAAATTAAATTCTATATACAACGTGATTCACCTAAATCACCTATACACGGTGTATTTTTACCCGACTGGCCAAGAAAGGAGGGTAATGTGTTTAACAGTCTGTACTGTGAACATTTTATGTGGAATGTGAAAAATTTCTCTTTCCTTTGCCTCAGCTCACATGTGCCAGTTCATATTGCGACGGCTATATGTATGTATGTTTGTACCACTCTACAGCCTAAACGACTAAACCGAACTTGACAATTGACGTGTCAAACGATTCGTCTTTATACAGCGGGTAATATACCCAGCCAACACGGTCACGTCAATAGACGTGAAATACACGTCAATTTCCGGTCAAACTCGTCCTCGTCAACAAATGATGTAATTATCACGTTTTAAATCGACGAATTTCTTATTTTGTAATTATTTGATTTTACCTCAAATATTACTATAAAATCATATATTATAAGACAATTGAATTAATTTTTAGAGAAATTCAAGAATTGGAAATATGTCTATATAATTCATGCGTCACCAAAATTGACGTCAAAATCACGTCAAATTTATACCATAATTGACGATTTTTCTAATTTATATTATATAATAATTAATGGTTCATAATAAATATAATCCAAGCACTTATGTCCTGCAAGCATGCTCTATTAAAAAGTTAAAAAGATGTTTGTGGTTTTTTAACATGGTTTTATATTTTAATAAAGTTACTCATAAAATAAACTGTCCATATTAATAGAGAATTCTCCATTGCAAATTATATTTGTAAGATATATTATAGTTATTGTGAATAAAGGAGGGTATCGTTTTAAATAGAAGTTTTGGGCTAAATAAGAAAAAAATGTTTTTGTTTAAAAAATTGATGATAAATGATGAAAAGAAATTATAAAAAAACTGTGTTGTTTGTTAATAAAGAACAAAATGAAAAAACAAATTAAAAATTATTTGTTATCGTAAACCCGACAACATCGCATTATTCTTGCGCTAAATGTGATATCATATTGAAAAAAAGCAATATTTTTTGTTTGTCTAAAAACCAACATAAATACATTTAGATAGAATGTATAATAAAAACACAACACAATATTAATTAAATATATCTATTTTTAAATAAGTATATTTAATTAATATTAAAAGTTAAAAGTCTATGTGTAACTTTTTCATAATCTAGTTTTGAATCATATCATGGAAATAAAGTAATTTAACATGTTGAAAGCCACATTAAATTACTTGTCTTGGGTAACACTGTCCCAAGGAACTACATGCTTTGGGTTATCGCTGAAACAGCTGGTTTGCTTACAGTGTTATTATAGTATAAATACCTCAAAAATAACTCCATAATCGTACTGAAATATAAGAAACTAGTCACATAAGTCCAGCATAATTACACATTGAATTACAGTATATTGAATCCGTGAAAACTAATAAAACACAACAAAATATTTTAATATTATAGTCATGAGCAGTGAACACAACACATACCCTTTCCTTTGGCCCCACTGTCGTAGTTAACGTGCAAAGTTATTTTTATTTTGACGAGATGACATTTGACACTTGAAGTTTCGTGCAATGTTGCCAAATCGTACATTGACAGATGTCAAATTCATAATTAAAATAATTAATTAAAGTATGTTTCGGGATGTAAAAAGGGCTGAAATTTTGGCTAAGTATTTATTTTTTATGTATCTATAAGTATGTAAAGTCTTATCGTTGCAGGCGATTTACCCCAAAATGCGATACCCTCCTTTCTAAATATATAATTTTAACGGATAACACAATATTATTTTTAAAAACAAAATTTTGAATATCGCGCAAATAAATTTGAGTTGGCATTATGTGTAATGGCGTGGGTTTTCTGTGAAAGCTGTAAACAGTTTTTGTTTTATCAGTTATCGAGGCAAAAATATTAATTTATACTATTTTTACTATTATATGTAATATTTTAAAATAATTAATTAATAAATATCTTTTATTATAGAATGTTTGTGGGTCTACAATTTGTTGAGGAACTGGCACCTCTGTGGAATGTGAAAAATTCAAGGTTATATATATATATATATATATATATATATATATATATATATATATATATATATATATACAGGGTGTATTTGAAATAGCGTAGGAAATTTTAACAGGTGATTCTACATGATGAAATATGACAAAAAGTTCCTATAAACATATGTCTAAAAATGCGTCATAAGGGAGCTACGCCCCTTTGAAATTGGCTAAAAAAAATCGGTTTTTATTTAATAACTCAGGTACCCTTTGAGATATGTTAACGAGGTTTTGCACGTGAATTAATCCTAATAAGGCCCATCTTTGTATGTCATTTTCACGTACTTATTTAAACCAGGGGTGTGCGAAACGGGGGGGCCTTGTCAGTTTTTTGTCCCAAACTTTTTTCTGTGTAACTTTTTTGCAATTTTATTTTTGAAATATGATTCCTCAGGTCAAAATACATAAAAAAGGTACTCTTGTTGTAATACTGTAGGATTAACCGTTTTCGAGAAAAATTCATTTCAAGGTGAAATTCCACGGTTCGAGGACGAAAAATTAAATACTAAAATGTCGAAAACCAAAATTTTAATGATGCTGTGTTATTCCACATCAAAAACTAAGAAAAAAAGTTTCCATACATGTAGGTCGAAAAAACGCTTTTAAAGCTACCATAGCTTTAGCCCTTTAAAAATGGTGCATATTTAGGAGACCATAGCTCCATTAGGATTGATTTTTGGAAGTACCTGTATATGAGGTTTTTTTCTTAGTTTTTAATGTACATTCGCCTTGCATCATTAAAATTTTGGTTTTCAACATTTTAGTATTTCATTTTTCGTCCTCGAACCGTGGAATTTCACCTTGAAATTAATTTTTCTCGAAAACGGTTAATCCTACAGTATTACAACAAGAGTACCTTTTTTATGTATTTTGACCTGAGGAATCATATTTCAAAAAAAAAATTGCAAAAAAGTTACACAGAAAAAAGTTTGGGACAAAAAACTGATAAGCCCCCCCCCCCGTTTCGCACACCCCTGGTTGAAATAAGTACATGAAAATAACACATAAAAACGGGCCTTGGTAGGATTAGTTGACGTGCAAAACCTCGTTGATATATCTCAAGGGGTTCCTGAGTTATTGAATAAAAACCGATTTTTTTAGACACTTTTAAAGGGGCGTAGCTCCCTTAT